>PVKP010003323.1:0-50909 GCA_004027715.1 Plecturocebus donacophilus
AGAAAAAGATTTCAGTGAACACTGAATTAAATGTATCTCTGATACTTAACCGACTGCCTGGATCTTTTCTCTCCATTTCCTTTCTTATACCAAGGCAAAACATTTTCAAAGATTCCTGCAAAAATATACAGAAACATGTGACACTGTGATGTTAAGACCAAAATGGTGATGAAAACAAAAGCTTTGCTCATCATCTAAGTAAAGACACAAATCACTGGTGTTTGGTTCCATATCTGACATGAGGGTAGAATGTATGAAAATGCACGAAGTCCAGACACTATCTTGAGCATTACTGACAAGAATTGAGTGATTGATGGGCGCAGTGGCTCACGCCTGTAATCGCAGCACTTTGGGAGTTTGAGGCAGGTGGATTGCCTGTGGTTGGGAGTTCGAGACCAGCCTGGGCAACACAGTGAAAGCCTGTCTCTACTAAAAAGATACAAAAACATTAGCCATGCGTGGCATCGTGCTTCTGTAGTCCCAGCTACTAGGGAGGCTGAAACACCAGAGTTGCAAGAACCCGGGAAGCGGAGGTTGCAGTGAGCCAAGATCACGCCACTTCACTCCAGTCTGGGTGACAGAGCCTGACTCCGTCTCAAAAAAAAAAAAAAAGGATTGAGTGAGGAAGTACATACCATTGATCTATAGACTTTTCATCTAGCTTTAAATAGATATGAGAAAGACAAAGAGTTACAGGTGTTTCCTGCTGCCCCAGTGAACAGAGATTACTGTAATCTCTTATTACTTTCCTCCAGAGTACCCCAGAGGACAGAAATGATGCTTCTTAAAAGGCAATACGATGATGGCACAGATAAAAATGAGACAATAGCACTATCATTTCCCCATATCTGTTCCATGGGGAACTAAAAATGATGTTTACAAAAAAGGATAAGCTGCTACCCGTGGAGTTAGAATAGAACCTATAATATTAGTGCTGTCCAATTCAATATCATTTATTTCTTTGCATACTCAAATAGTAATTCAATTTACAGACAGAAACAACTTTGTTTTCCTGACTATTCTTGACATTCTTCTCCTCCGTTCCCATTAGCGCTATCATACATAATTTGATGTGCCACACTTGCCTATTTGTTTCCAATCACACACAATAAGTTACTTTACTTTCATTTCATTCTGAATGTATCTCCAATCAAATGTCTACTAATCTGTTTTGAGGCTATCCATGTTCCCTTTCCCTGAAATGTCGCTCTTAGCAAAAGAAACATAGTGATAAAGAAAATAAACTCAGCAAAACAAAATAGGCCAAGCATAAAATCCACAACTGCTGTAAGTATGATTTTGTGTCTCCTATGAATGTAAATACCTGAAAGAACTGGTCTTTGTTAGCATGATCCTTATCACACTATCCCCACACTATGTCTGAATACCAAACTTTCTGTACCGTAAATGAACATGAAATAACAACAGGCTTGTAGATTTTAAATTCTTATTCAATTCCAATGTAAAGTTCTTGTCACTCTAGGCTTCGCCCCAGGTTTTAATCTAGTGAGCAGAGAAATGCAAGCGGACCACCAGCTATCGCTGTTTGCACTGCAGACCCCAATAACTATAAAGGAAGAGGAGCAGGGAGGCTAACTGACCTTTCTTTGAGCTCTTCAGACCATGAAATACACATGGAATCATTGGCTTAGCTTTACAGTTTCCACTAATGATGGCAATAAACCCAAGCAACCTTGAGGTGACAAGAAAAAAGGGGCCACATTTTCCAGAGTTCCCTGAAAGCATTTATTACAGAATTAAAACAGAAATTCTACTTTGAGAGTGCATTTAGTTTCTGTCGGTCTATGACAGAAAGGTGTTTTCAAGTCAGAGTTTCTCTCTTCTTACAGAAAAAAAATTATCTTTTTCAGACAAACACTCCCTAATTCCTTTCAAGATCAAGACAGCATAATGGAGCTACTTAACTTTTAAGCAACTCTTTGCAACTTTGCCTAAAAAGAGTAGAACTATCTCTCCCCAACCTGGGCCATTTCAGTTTATTTTCTCAAACTCAGAACCTGGCAATAATATATGTTGTAGCTAGTTATTTTTTTTCCCTTGACCATCTCATGGTGGTTGCTTCTTTTTATTCGCTCCAGATCTGTTTATTTGTTGCATGTCTGTGAACATTGTTTCTTTTCCTTGTATTTTTTAACTAATTAGTTTTATTGCTTTTGCTTAGCAATTGTCACAGGATAAAAAGTAAAAAGAATAAATGAGGGAACATTGCAGAAAAAAAAAAAAGAGTGAGAGAAACAACTTGTCCAGACATGTTATCCAGTGGCAAGTACTAAATGTGAATCTAATCCTTGATCTATTAAGAGCAAATGGCCTATCTTAGACCACTGAAGACTTTCCCATTTTTTTTTCTGTCCGGAAGAAGAGTAAGATTGAAATTGGAACCAAAAAATGGGAAGTCTTTAGAATACTCAGTGTCCAGGTTTGCAGTTTTTAAACTTCTTTTTATCAACAGTTATTAAGAGGGATCTTAAGGTAAGAGAGACTTGAAATGCTGGTGAATATTTCAGAGGGGAGCAGCACAAGGTTAATGGGCACAAGGAAACACTATGAAGCACAATCTGAACAGACAAGATATAGATTAGGAAGCCCTTAATTTTTATTTGCATTCAGTAAAATCTCTAAGACTCAACTTCCTCCTTATCCAACTTGATGTCCAACCTTTTGTAATAATTAAAAGAGAAAACAAGGTCTGATGCAGTGGCTCATGCCTATAGTGCCAGCACTTTGAGAGCCTGGGCAATATGGTGAAACACTGTCTCTAAAAAATATACAAGAAGTAGCTGGGTGTGGTGGTGTGTGCCTGTAATTCAAGCTCCTGGGGAGGCTGAGATTGGAGGGTCACTTCAGCCCAGGAGGCTGTAGTAAATCCAAATCTTCCCACTGCACTCTAGAATGGGCTACCATGTGAGACCTTGTCTCAAAGGAAAAAGAGAGAGAGAGAGAGAGAGAACGAAGACACACATAAATAGTACCCAGATTAGAATTCTAGTTAGAATCAGAAATAAAGCAGAAAATGTGAAGTAGCTGATATTCTCTTCCATTCTCAGAAATAGGGAATCTTTAATAATATATATACCATATTTGAGTACATATTCTGTGTCAATCACAGCATGACACAGCTCACATTTATTATCATATACATAAACAGATTAATCTAAAAGGCAATCTAGAAGACATATACATGTACAGGTTAATTTAGAAGGCTATTTATATGTGAGGAAACTGAAAGTCCAAGAAAGAGAAATGACTAATAGAAATCTCATATAGCTTGTTTGTGGCATAGACATGATTCCCTCTCAGGTATTTAGAATTCTAAGATCGGTGCTCTCATCACTCTCATATCACATTCATCTAAGACCATCTCTAAAAACTGAATAGATGAGACAAACAAGCAAGTCAGATGCCAAATATCTATTACAATGAAGATTCTCTGATACATAGTATTTGGTCTATGATTTTTGCATTGTAGAGCATTCCCAGATTAGTAGTTCAATTTGGGCAATACTGGGGAGAAGTCTGTGTGTAACATTTAGCAGCTACTAGTACTCAAAGTGTATATACTGTTAGTAGCAGTTAAGAGCTTGGGTTTTGTTGATAGGAATACACTCTCTTCCACTTTCTGGTTATCTGATTGTGGATAATTTACTTATGAAGGGCAACAAAGCTATAAAATGAGGACAATCATGTTATCTACATCATTATAACATTTGAATAATTAAATATATAGAAGTTAATTTTCATGGTGTTTGATACAGTATGGTGAGATATTGATGAATATTAATTGTTGTTATGTTATTTTAATTATTATTGCTTTTCACATGCCTCAAATAACTTTCACTGTGTGGAGACAGGAAAAGAATTAAAGATGATTTTCATTTCTGCCCTAGCTTGTTTGGGAGATCGTGAGTTCATTCTGTCTAGACCCTTTTTGGCAATTTTAGGGGTTAGGATATTTTTCTCTTCCATGCCACTAAGATCTGCTTGAATATCCCAGTCCATCTTTTACCTGGGGATTTTGAATGACTTGAGCTTTTGAAATTGGAGACCACAGGAGTTGAATAGTGTTTCAGAGGAAGTGAGTGTTGTTTTATTCTGATAACCTTACTTTTATTCTGGGATCCCACTGCTTTCTTGCTTCTTTAATCATAAGATATGGTATCATTTTTGAATCTATAAATTGGGGTGGAAAGAAGGATGAAGAATTGGATCATTATTCCTCCAAATATAACCTGTCTTGTTCCAGGTCTGAGCCTTTTAAATCTTTAAAACTGGCTTAGAAATAAGATTGAGAAAGAACAACTCAGTCAATCACTCTTACTTAGGTCATGTTTTGAAAGTTTCTTAGAAATCAATAAAAAATACTGGTTGTGATTCCATAGGGAGGGAGGCAAGAAAAAGAGAGACAGAGAGAGAGAGAGAGATTATAAGGAAATACTATTTTATTTAGGTCTTCAAGTGGAGATAGGCAGTAAAATTATTTAGGAAGAGAGAGGTTAAAATAGGGCAAATATTTTTATAAATTAAAAAAATAATATTTAAAATTATGTTATGCTACTTATTTTATGTTTTCATTAACACTTGAATCTTTAGCATATTCTACAGGCTTAAAAGAATCCAACCAGGCTATACTTACTGAATACACACTATCTACAAACTTACATTGATTTTTTTCCTTGTTTCTATGTAGTTTATTTTGAAAGTAGAGATAACATTGAAATTAATGAGATGGCATAATTTTTATTTTAATATTTGTATCAAACAAAATTAGTCTCATATGAAAACAAAACTTTAAATGATAAATTCTAATTAATATTTTTGGCTGCTTAATACCAATAGAATATATTTCACAATCACATCCGAATTTTTAAAATAATCAGCTAAATTAAGAATTGTAAGATTCTCTGCATATTCCTCATCTGTCCTGAAACATGGAGATAGAGGGCACACTGTGTCAGAAGGCATCATTTTTCTTTGAAGATCAGTAAGAATGTGTGCCATTCACACATGCACATGCATACACATTCACAGATAATAAGCCCATAAAACATCACCAAATCAAAAGAAGCAAAATGAGGTGACATTTAGGCCGTGAAGTCTTAATTTAGGCACCACAATGATTACAGCATTTTAATATCATAATAACTGATAAATAGACTACGTGTCAGACATTTCATTCCTTTTTAATCAAAACTCTTAGTCTGCTAAATTAATCACCCCCTTGGGGTACAGTAGCAGATTTCCAATTTAGTAATAGAACATTAATAATGAAAAGTTCTGTGGGCACATTTCTTTATTTATGTTCTTTTTTATAAATTTAATTATCAAGAAAGTTTAAAGAGACAAAGCAGTGAAGAAGATATTACCTTGACAGTCACAAGCAACACAGATTAATATACAGTGATTCGAATCATAGACTTTAAACATCAAAAGGACACGGAGGAATCAGCCACTTAAATACTCTCCCAAGTGAGAAACCCTTTCAGTAACGTCTGTGTTGTATGCTCAGCCAGGGTTGCCTCCACACATCCAATTCAATTTCATGAACATTTACTATGCTTCCGCTATGTCTTAGACACTGGAGAAACAAGGAAAAGACAAATGAATGGGAGAACGATCAGAAGCAAAATCTGTGGCAAATAAAAGAGAGTGAAATGAAGAGGTAACTTGGGGTAATCAGGTGCAGGTGGACTGCCTCACATAAGACTGCTACATATTAAAGAACATTAAATAGCAGAAACATTCACTCAAAGACTGAAGCCATGACTGAGATGAACGGCAGGCACTGTGGGCACCAAGGGAAAGAGGACCACCACACGCCTCGTCCAGATTCTCTCCTGCTTCCCTTTTACCATTTGACATCAAAATAGGCATCCTCAATCAGGAATATGAGAAATGAAAATACAGTGTAAAACAACAAACTGCAAATTGTTAAATATTTAGGGAAAAAATGAATAAGTAATTGAAATAAACAAACAGTACCAAATTATTATTTTTTTGAGACACAAGCTGGAGTGCAGTAGCATGATCAGCATTCACTGCAGGCTTCACCTCCCAGGTTCAGGTGATCCTTCCACCTCAGCCTCCTAGTTAGCTGGGACCACAGTCACAATTCACCATGCCCAAATAATAATTGTATTTTTTGTACAGACAGAGTTCCACCTGACCTGTCTACCTTGGCCCCCCAATGTGATGGGATTACAGGCATGAGCCACCACACCTAGCTGCACCAAATTCTTCACAAGAATTCAACTGGTGGGGAAAGAGCAAATAGTAATATTAGAAGAAAGAGAATTTAAAACAGGCATAATTAATGGGCTCAGAAGGATAACAAAGAATGCTGCACCCATGAATTAAAACAGGCTTCTATTTTTTCAAGTTATTTGAGTTACTGGAAAATAAATAAGTTTCCTTAATAGGAGAGCAGAAAGAATCAAGGAGTATTATTTTTTTTAAATCTGGAATTCTAATTATTTTCTGAACATAATAAAAAAGTTATAGGATATAATAGGACATAACATATAAGAGAAACAGTTCTTGAAGAACTATATAAAATCTATTCAAATATAATTGTATATATTCAAATATAGTAATTATAATATTAATCTGGTGATCTAACATAAATATAATTATACATATGCATATATATTTTCCTTACAAAATTTGCATACTGGTTATTCCAGTGAAGCTTTCTATGTAAATTTTGTTTTTCTGCCTGTAATGCAAGAATTTATAGAAAGAGGAGGCAGTTAGGAAGAAAAAAATAATGACTAATTATGAGAAAACAGATATCAATTGAAACCTGATATAATAAGATGGAACCTCTGAGGTTGGACTGGAGCCCTATGTTGATCTCTCACCATCTTTAAGTATCTAACTTCTGAGTTGTAAGTGACTTGAAGGTGACAATGACATCCTTCACCACGGAGCCAAACACCCAGCCCAGGAGTTGGAGAAGCTGGCAGAGTAAACTGGCAGTACCTCAAGAAATTGGAGGCCTGGCTGTTCCACAGATAAGTGGCAATGTGTATGGTCTGTATCAGCACTTGGTGATCTGAAATAATCCAAGCATAAAGAATACAGCTCCTGCTTCTGGTCTACTTCTCATGAAAAATATCTCATCTGGTCCACACATAAAATCAGGGACTATACTGGAAAATCAAAGACCTATTAATTTGAGAATTAGAAGAGTACAGTTGCTCAGTAGGATCAGTGTTGACCTAGATAGAAAGCATAGAAAAGTCATAATGTTGGTGCACTTTAATGCTATATTATTTGAAATCCCTTTGCCTCTTTCACAAAGGGATTTCATAATAACTGATAAATAGACTACATGTGAGACATTTCACTCCTTTTTAATCAAAACTCTTAGTTTTGTCATCAAGTGGTCATCAAGCATTAAATCAGTATCACCAGCCCTATCTTTTTCATACGACTTTAAGTTTTATCTAAATTGCGTAACATTATTACTATTGCTATCTTTGTTATTATTGTTTCACAACCACAACTCCAGACTAGTTATTTTCCTACATCCTAAATCTTTGAATCAACGCAAACTTTTATTAAACAGTTTAACCTGCTTGACCCAGGTAATTCAACAGATTGAGCTATCTATTCTTAGAATTTAATGATTGATTTATATTTCAAAATCAATATATCTAAAGTCAGATGATATCAGTCCCTAGAGATAATGCATGAATTCTTTTATCAGAACTTTGTATGTATTTAACCCTCTCTGGTTTCCTGTATGATGTATAGTAAGATAAATTTGCAAAATGTCTTTTATAAAATAATGAAATATTATATATATTCTTCTAATCTAACAGTATAGAACTAACAAATTTATTGAACCTATGCTAGCCCTAAAAGTTTAGCTGTTTCTTTTCTTAAATATACATAATCTCAACAATTAAAAAAATTAACATGTTATCTTTTGATTTCTAGTTTCTGAAACTCGCCTCTGCCTCCTTTCTTAATTGTTTGTTTTCCTGTAAAGACAATCTCCTTTCTTCAGATCTGTCCCTTTGCTTCTTTCTCTACTATGTCTGTAATTATTTTAGGCCTAGAGACAAATATTATTTAGCAATACACGTATCATCTGTCTGGTTTTTTCCAAAGAATAACAACAAACTATAGCCCTAATGAACTGGTTTGATTATTGAATTATGAACAGTAAGTCAAAAAGTAATTGAGAATTAGCAGAGTTCTGAAGACTTTAAGCAGGCTTATTTAATAAACAAGCTCTAAGATGTTGTTAAAGAAGACATTCTTCAATTTGACAGTTTTGCAGCATAGAGTCAAGGAAAACATTTTGTTTGGACTTCCCAGGGGTCAGAAAATAAAGATAATGTAATGAAAGCTTTTTGTACCACGGCAGTTAAAAGTGCTGACTTTGATGATGTGGAGAACAGATTCCTGACCCTGATTCTAGTGCTTGTTACCTGTGTGATCCATGACAAATTACATGACTTCTCTAACCCTCGATTTTCCCATCTTCGAAGATGCTAGTAACTCCTATAGTAGAAGTGGTTTGCGTATTAAATGAGGTAGTAACTACTTAAAAACATAACACAATCTCTTGCTACAATAGTGCTAAGGTTAATAAAATATCTGTGTTTTATATTTTGCTTATTTTTGCTCTTCCTTTTCCTTGTAACGATATTAGGTGCATGCAGTAACTGTGACTGAGTTAATTTCCTGTAACATTTCGTAACATGGCTAGAACAATTAATTAAGGAGAGTGTGTTATTTATCCACTCATATTAATTTACTTGGACTCTCCACTATTGGCATATAAGTATTTAAAATCAAAGTAGTACATTCATTGTGCATACAAATAACAAACAAAAACAAAGCCAACCTTTAAAATTGACATCTGAAAAGTATCAATTTCTTGATATCCCACTTCCCCATATTCTTTATTTACCACTGCCGCTTATGGTATTCTTATGATTCCACATTATCCCATTTGGAATGGTTGTGGCTGGAAGTAGCTACCATGTTAGTGAC
Organism: Plecturocebus donacophilus; assembly: GCA_004027715.1. Lineage (NCBI taxonomy): Eukaryota > Metazoa > Chordata > Mammalia > Primates > Pitheciidae > Plecturocebus > Plecturocebus donacophilus. Next base: position 9,028 of record PVKP010003323.1, read on the forward strand.
CTTATTTGACAATAATTTCATTGCTTTGGATCTCTGCCACGATTACTATTAAAAGTATATACCAGATAAGTTTGGTTCAGCTGCTAACAGTGCAATATCTGGCTAATAATGGCTTATTTATGTTACTTCAGAATCTGGAGGTGACTATACGGTACTTCAAAGGCATTAGTGTGCTAAGTTCCCATTTCCATGACCCTTTGTCTTTTTATTTAGAGACTGAAGATGACTGCAATAGCTTTTAACAAGACGTCAAATGATGAGAGTTCTAAGCCACAAGTGTTTAGGGGTTTTAAAGAACTTTGTTTTTGCATGTTTTTATCAGAAAGAAAATATTTCCAAGAAATCTTAAGCATGTATGTTACAAAACGGTTTGGACTTCAGGGTTATCGTATGAAAAGGTGAATGTGCCAATCTCAGTAGTCTTATTCCTGGACTAAGTCTCATTACCTTTTATTTTCCTTCTTTTCCCTGCTCCTTTCTGTCAGAACAAAAGCTGTTGCTTTCTAGTCCATGGCTATTTCAAAAGAAACATCGATAATATAACCATTGACTTATTTAGTCCTAAGACCTATTCAAAGAAGCAAAGGACTTAGTAAATATCAGCTCACCCACTTTATGTTGCATAAAATAATAAGTATTTATGTTTAAGAGTTTAAAAGTTTATAATGCCAAGTGATTTTCAAACTTAAGAAAGGTGGCTGGATTATGCCTGTAATCCCAGCATTTTGAGAGGCTGAGGTGGGTGGATCACCTGAGGTTAGGAGTTCGAGACAAGCCTGGCCAACATGGTGAAACCTCGTCTCTACTAAAAATACAAAAATTAGCTGGGCATGGTGGTGGGTTCCTGTAATCCCAGCTACTCAGGAGGCTGAGGCAGAAGAATCACTTGAACCCTGGAGGCGGAGTTTGCGGTAAGCCGAGATCACATCACTGCACTCCAGCTTGGAGACACAGTGAGACTGTCTCAAAAACGAACAAACAAAAGAGAAAATAAAGAAAAGTAAATCAAATTTATGTAAATTCTATACAAATATACGCTAAATAACAAAATGACTACTTAGCACAATGTTTTTTCTTCTTCTTCCAAGAAGAAACCTTACAAATAAGTATATGAGCATGGGTAAAATTTAAATTCTTGGCTACATACACCTCTCATTCATTAAAAAATATAAATATTTATATATATAGTCATAATAAGTATTAGTGTTTTTATAATTAGGTTTATCAATGTAAATAGATTTTTCCTATCCGTCTTGTGGTAGATTATTCTGAATGTTTTGCTAATATATTTTAAAAAGAAGAAAAATAGAACACATATTTTCATTTGTTTCAGATAATATAATTACATACCTGCAAAATAAAAATTATTAAATGAAAAATTATTAAACTTATTAAGACATACTTATTTTAATAGCTACATATAAGGAAAATATATAAACATCAAAATTCAACTTTTGATTAAAAAATTCCATTTACAAAGGAAGCCACAACTAAAAAATGCTTGAAAATAACTTTATAAAGTGTGAAAAAGATATCTTTCTGGAAAACTATAAAACTGTACTAAGTGACATAGAAATATTTCTCAATGAACATACTGTATTACTGTTTTAAAAATTTGATGAAATAATAATGGATCGGTATCCTTTTATTATCTCATCCTTGTTTGTTTAATGGCTATTGTATGCAGATGTTCACATTTTTATGCATATTTTTATGTGTAAAACCTGATGTTATGTGTGTATAAAACACTGTATGCTTTATCTGTATATAGTGTGACAAAATAATTTTATTTCTTTTTTAGGATGTGTAAATAAATCTTTCTGTGATGTAGAAAAAAATGGAAATATTAAAAAAAAATATACTCAATAAATAGACTGTTCCCACACTGGAAGCTTCAATATTGCAAAGATGTTATTTTTTTAAAAAGAATAGAGAAGTCCAATAAATTTTTTAATTAACCTTTTATTTTTATTTAACTTCTAACTTCAAAAAAAATCCAAGAATAGTACATGGAATTCTTAAAATCTTTTTTTTTTTTTTTTAACATATCCAGGCATTTATTTAAATTTGGCCTACTAGCCTTAATCTTTCTCTGTGAGTGTTTATTTTTATTAACCTTTAACCATCTAAGAGTAAGTTACAGACATCATGCCTTTTATTCTACATATTTCAGTGTGTATTTCCTAACAATTACATGTCTTGACATGACCACAATGTAGTTCTTAAAATCAAGAACTATAGTACTGCATTTCCTTGCTAGGTTACTTTAGTCTCCTTCAGTTCAGGATACTTCCTTAGTCCTATTTTTGTCATGGTCTTTACCTTCAGAGTAAGAGTTAGTCATTTGGTAGAATTTGCCTTAACATTTCTCCATTTTGATTTGGGTTATCCATTTATGGCACAAGTGCCATATAACTGATGTTGTGAATTTATTAATGCATAATAGAAGACACATAATGTAACTTTGTCTCATTATTGGTGATGTTAATTTTGATCACAGGTTTCAAAGGGTGCCTGTCAGGTTTATCCTCTGTAAAGATACCATTTTATTATTTGCAATTAGTGAGTAATTGGTGGGGAGATACTGTGATACTATATCAACATCTGGTTCCTCATTAAACTTTCACTTACTGTATTTAGCTTCCATTGATGATTCCTGATTGAATCAATTATAACTCTGATGACTGCCAAATTGTGATTAATTAACTACATCCTGTTGTCTACATTTATTAGTTAATTAGTTGGAAGTCTACTGTAAATAATTTTTTTCTTTTCCTATTATGTTTATGTTTATATTATTATGGACTTATAGACTTTCATATTAGCCTGTGGGTTATCATGCATTACCATCAATTTTTAATCTGATGTTCGAATTGATTTGGTCAGTGAGGCCCACTTCAAGCTAGCCTCTGTGTCCTTTGACATGTTCCTATCAATCCCTCAATACTTTAGTTTTATTACACAGCCCTGGAATTATCTTTCTTGTTTCAGGTGCAAGTAGTATTTAAATACGAACATCTGGGTATCAGGGGTATTCATTGCTACCAAGGTGTCATTGTATGCTTTCTCAGAAGAACAACAAAAACAGAAAATATGTGTGTGTTTATACATGTATCTGTTTCTATATCCATTACAGGTGTATGTCCCTTAACATCTAAAAATCATTGTTGGGCGATGCTGTCTTTGTGCAAATATGATTGAGTGTACTTATACAAACCAAATGGAATAGTGTACTACACATCTAGGCTACATAGTACGGCTTGTTACTCTTGTATAGGCTAGAAACCTGTATAACATAATATTGTACTGAATACTTACATAATTGTAACACAGTAGTAACTATTTATGTATCTAAACATATCTAAACATAGGAAAGGTATAGTAAAAATACAATATTAGAATCTTATGGAACCACCGTCATATATTTGGTCATCATTGACCTGAACAGTCTTGCCACATGATTGTATTTGAGTTTATGCTGACAAATTAAATTCTAGTCTAATACCTTTAGATTTATTTTAGACCTTCCTCCCCCTTTTGTATATGTAACATCCTTCTCCAAAAATCAGAAATTTTATCTTTATACACACTTATTACACACTTCCTAGAAGTAATATTTACTTTATGCATACTCATTACACACTTCCTAGAAGATGCAGAATATTAAGTCAGAGTCCCTAATTCAAACCACTGCAAAAAAGAAAGGGCATGCAAAACTTAGTAACTAAATTTTTATAATTATTTGAATTTTTTTTTTCATTAGTTTAAGGATATGTTACAAAGATTCTGTGTTTAAAATTTACCTGGATTAATTTCTTTTTTTCTCCATTTTCTCTGTGGTTATGTTACTCATTTAAAGTAGTTTGGCTATAAAAATCCTGGAAGAAAATCTAGTAAATAACCTTCTTGACATCAGCCTTGGCAAAGAATTTTTGCCTATGTCCCTGAAAGCAATTGCAACAAAACCAGAAATGGACAAGTGGGACCCAATTGAATGAAAGAGCTTCTGCGCAGCAAACAAAACAGAACAAAACAAAACAAACAAACATAAAACCTACCAACAGAGTAAATAGAAAACCTGCAAAATGGGAGAAAATATCTGCTAACTACATATCCAACAAAGGTCTAATATCCAGAATCTATAAGGAACTTATGCAAATCAATAAGCAAAAAACAAATAACCTCACTAAATATAGGCAAAGAACATGAAAAGACATTTCTCAAAAGAAGACACACAAGTAGCCAACAAGCATATGAAAATGTTTATCATCACCAATCATCAGAGAAATGCAAATGCTGATAAGGCTGCAGAGAAAAGGGAACAAGCATCCATTGTTGATGGGAATGTGAATGAGTTCAGCCGCTGTGAAAAGCAGTTTGGCAATTTCTCAAAGAAGTTAAAATAGGACTACCATTCTACCCAGAAATCCCATTACTAGGTGTATACCCAAAGGAAAATAAATCACTCTATCAAAAAGATGCATGCACTCATACATTCATCACTACTCTATTCACAATAAAGAGAACACTGAGTCACAAAGACATGAATCAACCTAGGTGCCCATCAATGTTGAATTGAATAAAGAAAATGTGGTACATACACACTATGGAATACTACTACACAGCCATAAAAAAGAGTCAAATCACGTCCTTTGACAGCAACATAGATAAAGCTAGAGGCCATATTCCTAAATGAATTAACACAGAAACAAAACACCAAATACTGCATGTATCTGCTTATAATTAGGAGGTAAACTCTGAACACAGATGAACATAAACAGGGAACAACACATGCTGTGGACTACTGCACGGGTGACAAAAGGAGGCAGGTGTGGCTTTAAAAACTACTGGGTACTATGTTCACTACTTCGGTGCAATATACCATGTAACAGATCTGCACATGTACACTCTGTATCTAAAAGTTGAAATTTTAAAAATAAATAAAATAAAACATCACTTCAGTAGAGAAAATAATAGTTTAAGTTCATTTTTCTCTTTCTTGTGTTTTATGTTTCCTAACATCACTTCTACAGCTTTCATCCTAGTATAAGCTATCATTTCAACTCTTCCTGAATTAATGCCATAATTCCTGACTTATTTTCATTCGTCCATAAAGCAGCCTGAGTGTTCCTCTTTAAACACTCCCGACCATAGCTACAAACTTTGCAATGTGCTCCTACTTCAGAATAAAACAAAAGAGTGTATAATTACCTACAAGTTTTACATGACTGCCTCCTCCCATTAATTGTCTCATCTCTTTTTTCAGTTTCTCTCTAACTCAACTTGCATATCCGTGCTTATATAATTAGCTGTCCCAAATATTTCGGGCTCTCTCTTGCCTGTTTACCGTGTTTTCTCTGTGCTTGAAATGTACTTTTTCCAAAATAGTGAAATGGCTAGCTCTTTTGCCTTCTTCAAGACTTTTCTCAGAAAAGACTCAGTGAATACTTCTTTGGGTAACTTGCTTATGATAAAAACTTTCATGCCACTCTTTCAATTCTCCTCTATATTATTATATTCTCCATAACACTTACTACAAACATATTATACACTTTATTCTCCTTACTTTCAGAATTACAATGTAAATTTCAGTAAAGAAGAGATATTTGATGTTTTACTCAGTTGTGTCATAGTGATGGGTGCTATGCATGACACATAACAGTTTTAATGAATAGTTGTTTAATGAATAATTTAATTATTTAAGAACTCCTCTTATCGCAGCCTTCACCAAAGCATCATAAAGCAAAAACCATAAAAGTTGCTTAATATATTTTATAGAGTTGAGGTTTCCACATACATGCTTTCAAAGTGTTTTTTTTCAGGATAGGCAGTTTTCTATGGTGTTTGTGTACATCCACTGTGTGTGTACATGTGTATTTTATTGGGTTATTATTGGAGCTTATTTATTGAGGTATATTCTTGGTGAAAAATAAACTTTTGCTTCCAGTAAGATACCTACTTCTTCATTTTCCCAAATCCCCCAAAGAATCTTATGTCTCTCTTTCCCTGAAAAACTGCAAGTTTTGGCTTTGCCATGGACTTTCCATTTTTCTGCAGTTGAATGATAATTTAGAGAAAATAGCATAGCAGTCATTGCAAACGAGAGTTTGTATTCCCTTTGCACTGAGTGGGCAGGGATTTTTCATTTCATACATCATTACAACTTTCTCCAGTGATTAGGCACCAATTTCATCTCACTCTATCACAACAAGCTACCTGCTCACAAACTCAACATCAAGGCCAAACTGAAACAATCTCTACAACATACTATCCACACAACCTTGTAATTTTAGTTGCTCATACTAAAAATGTTACTTTATGCATCTCAGTGCAATCTCGTCATATCAGCATGTAATGATAAGCTAATGGACTGTAACAAAATTCAGTTTCAAAAATGTCAAGCATAATGAAAAAAGAAAAAATTAATAGCAGAAATACATAAGTCTTCAATTGAATTTATATATTCTTTGTGTTTAGACTTACATAAGTTTCACAAACTTCATTTACTTGTTTATTTCAAATGGTCTTACTATTTGAGTATTATTCCGCCAGCGTACCTGAGCCAGCATCAGAAGGTAGTGGCTTCATAGGATATTCATTCTTAATTTTGTCAGTGTTAATCAAGCTACATTTTCCCTTTCTTTTCAGTCACTCTATGTGCAAAGAATCCCAGCTCTTCTTGTTCATCTTTGTTTGCTTGTTTGTTTGTTTGGTTTTATTTTTGAACATCCATTCTGTGCAAGGTGCAAAGGACAAAATGGTGAACATAGCAGAAATAATCTCCATTCTCATCAAGCACACCCCCCACAGAGGAGAGAGAAGTTAATAAAACAATCTCCCAAATCTATGTTTATAAGATGAGATGAGGGCTACAAATGAAAAGCTTAGGGATATGAGTAATATTACAGACCAAAATTCTAGGGTATAGAGTAACCTTCCCTGAGAAATTGAATTGCCATAAAAGAGGTGAAGCTAAGAGGAAGGGAACATGAGAAGATATTTCTAGGAGTAGGTTTGTTATATGCAAAACTCCAAAGAAAGGAGGAAAAAAAAAAAGCCATTGTGACTTTAGTCAACTGAAAAGTGTCAGTATGATCCTGATATCAAGAAATAGCGGGAAATGGCAGAATGTGAGTCTGACAAGATTGGCATAGCTATATTATGCTGGGTTTGGGACTTTTTATTTTAAGAACCATAGGACTCAATAAGAATTCTTAAATATGGAAATGAATTAAACAGATATTCATTTCACATGGTTCTTTTGGCTAAAATGAAGAGAAGCGATTTGAAAGGGTGAAGGTAGAGGCTGAGAATAGCAGTAGGGAGTTGTAGCAGTCGAGATGAGAAAGCACTGTCTCTTGATGTTCAGAGATATTCAGATATGTGTGCAGATTAAAGAGATATTTAGGGGAAAAACAAACAAGATGTTAGCAGTTTACTGGATATAAAAAGTGAAGGAAATTAATGTGTGAAAGATGATGGTTTGATTATTCAAATGTATATTCAATAAATATGTCAGTCCCTTCTAAGTGCTATTTAAGGGATACAACTGTAGCATCACAGAAAAACAGAAATTTCTACTTTCATGGATTTTATATTCTGTTTGGGAAAGATAGACAATACACTAATTAGGAAGTAAAACATATAGTTCAAGAAATGATGATAAATGCACAAAATAAACTCAAAGGAAAGTATGGAGAGAGAGGAGTTAAATGTAGGAGTGCAGAATTAAAATTCTAAGTATGGGAGTCATTGAAAGGTGAAATTTGAACAAGCATCAAAAGGAAGGCAGAAATTGGAAAATAATACAAAGAAACTGACTGCAATATCTGAAGGGGATGAAGAAGGCAGCCTTAAGGATAGCAGTAACAAGAATATCCACGTCAGATTCCTTCTGTAGAATTTTAAAAGATCTTTTGAAAGTCTTTCTCAAATATCGTTGGCAACATGGCACTCTTTCCACACATGCCTTAGCTTCAACCTGTGTTCCTAGTCCCCTTGTCTGTTTCGTTTTCTTCTTAAACATTTATCTCCTTTTAATAAATGATGTGTGCGATCTGTTACTCTCAATTAGGAGGTAAGCTCTACACTGGTAGAGAGTTTTGTCTGTTTTGCCTTTTGATTTATTGCCTGGCATAAATTTTGTCTGTTTTGCCTTTTGGTTATTGTCTGGCATAGAGCATACATTTTGCACATATTTGTTAAATGAATAAATGAATGCTCATCTTGAAAAGTACTTCTTTTATATGCATAAAACAGAATATGTTCAATTTTCTTGTTACAGTTCAGTGTCCAAGAGTTCAGCATGCCAAATCAATTTACTACTCCTTGTTTCTGCCTCCACACAATTGAAAACTGCGGAAATCTTCGATCTTGAACTGCGTAGTGAATAACCTTGTTGCTCTACTCTACAAATATATGCATCACTTATATATAATATACTCATGGACTCTTCATTTTCATTTTTCTCTATGCAACTCAAGTTTCAAGTAAATTTTCTACCACATATACTATAAAATATGAATAGATAGCTTTATAATAATCATGATGCTTTATCTCTCAATATTATAGCAAAGTAAAATAGCAGGTATTGCTTCCTAGCTGAAATGCACTAGATAAATAAATTAACTAAAACTGCCAAAAGAATGAAATATGTTAAAAAATACTTAGTCTGTCCTGCTAAAGGGAAAATTAATAAATGACTATGTCTTTTACCTCTATATTTTTATAGTACTTCCTGTAAAAACAAATAATGTGTTACTGACCTAGCCATTGCCAAAATGGCATTAAAGTACTACCATTCTGCCAATTTTTTTTCCTAATAAATAAAATCTTATTTTCTACAAGATCTCATTTTTAAAACACATCAAGTGTTTTAAATCTATTTCTTACTGAATAAAATGTTTCCCTTTGGACCTGAATATATACCCTTGCTACATCATTTGGGTATAGACACTAAAAAAAAAAAAACCCTGAAGTAAGACTAGCAATAAGAAAAAAAAAAATTTACATCGGTAGTCATTTGAAGTTAGTACAGGTTTGCACTTCTCTCAAATTGATTTTATTATATACCCTATGTGCACTAAGCTGTTTTGTTATGCTTTATCATAAGTTAAAGCAATATGAATTCATACTAAAATGTGTGTGTTTGGTGATTTTAGTTTTGTTAATTGATAGGCATCACAAGGAAATAGAAAACTTCTAACAAAACACGGTAGCTGGAGTAGGTCAGATAATGTATTGCATATTGAAAATAAAAATGTGTTAGTGTCAAGTGCTGAGGGTAGAAAATGATATTATCATTTACTATGGAAACATCTCTGTATCCAAGTATGCCCTTTCATACCTACTACCTACTGTGCTGACTAGGTCAATTATTTAATATTCCTCAGAAATATAAAATGAAAAAAGAAAAATGCCGTGACCCACCTTTTCTCTAAAAAGTATACTCTAATTAAGTTCAAATTTAAACATCAAAAAATTCAATCTACTAAATATATAATTTAGAACAAAATTTATTGCATAGCTCCACAAATATAAAACAAAACTTTAAGGCTTTTTTTTTTTTTTTACAATTTACTATATTTTAATCAGTATAATTTTAGTTCAAAAAAATCTCTAATTCAATGCATGTTCTTAATATCTAAAATATTTCAGTCCATCATTCTAACCAGATTTGTGAAACATTCTACAGATATTTCAATATAATTTTTATGTAAGAAATTTATGAATTTGGTCAGTATTTCAAAAATAGAGAATGCTATGAAAAGTAAAAGTCAGGAGTTGCTGGAAAAAAGTAAAAATCAGGAGTTGCTGCAAAATTTCTCTTTTTAAAAAATATAAATCGACAGTGTATGCTTCATAAATTTGTGAGGTAAAAGGGATGTAATGGTTTATGAATACAACATGAAATAGTTAAATCAAGCTAGTTAATGTATTGATCTCCTCAAATACCTAACATTTTTTATAGTGAGACTATTTGAAGTTTATTCTCTTAGCAATTTCAGAATTTACAATATTCTATTATTAACTCTATTCACTACACTGCGACAGAACTAAAAAACAACATATTTTTACTGGCTGAGATTTTTTACCCTTAGGCAATCATCTCCCCAATTTCCCCACATTATAGCTGCCTGCCACCATTCCCAGCTAATCTTTGTATTTTTTAGTAGAGATGGGGTTTCACTGTGTTGGTCAGGCTGGTCTTAAACTCCTGACCTCAAGTGATCCACCCACCTCAGCCTCCCAAAGTGCTACGATTAAAGGCATGAGCCACAGTGCCTGGCCCTACATTTTCTTTATTCAGTTGTCCACTAACGAACACTGAAGTTGATTCCATAAGTTAACTATCATAAAGAATGTTTCAATGAACATGGGAGTGCAGACAGTTTTTCAGCAAATAGATGTTAAAACTTTTTGGTAAATACCCAGAAGTGGGATTGTTGGATCATATGGTAATTCAATTTGTAGTTTTTTGAGAAAGCTCTGTACAATTTTCCATAACATCTGTACTAATTTACATCCCCACCAATGGTGTTCAAGTATTCCCTTTTCTACACATCCTTGTCAGCACTTATCTTTCATCTTTTTATAATAGTCATTCTAATATCTCATCGTGGTTGTAGTTTCCATTTACCCATTGATTAGGCATGTTAAGCTTTCTTTCATATGTCTGCTGGGCATTTGTATGTCTTTCTTTGAGAAGTGTCTATTCAAGTCATTTGCCCACTTATTAAAAAATACATATATTTTACTTCACTTTAGGTTCTGGGGTACATGTGCAGAACATTCAGGATTGTTGCATAGTACATACATGGCAATGTGGTTTGCTGCCTCCAACCCCGTCACCTGTATCTGGCATTTCTCCCCATGTTATCCCTCCCTAACTCCCTACCCCTCACTGTCCCTCTCCTAGTCCCCCCCCCAACAAACCCCATTGTGTGATGCTCCCCTCCCTGTGTCCATGTTGTTCTCACTCTTCATCACCCACGTATGAGTAAGAGCATATGGTGTTTGATTTTCTGTTCTTGTGTCAGTTTGCTGAGAATGATGGTTTCAGGATTCAACCATGTCCCTACAAAAGACACAAACTCATTGTTTTTTATGGCTGCATAGTATTCCATGGTGTATATGTGCCACATTTTCCCTGTCCAGTCTATCATCATTGGGCATTTGGGTTGGTTCCAGGTCTTTGCTATTGTAAATACTGCCACAACAAACATGTGTGTGCACGTGTCTTTATAATAGAACGATTTATAATCCTTTGGGTATATAATCAGTAATGGGATTGCTGGGTCAAATGGAATTTCTATTTCTAGGTCCTTGAGGAGTCGCCACACTGCCTTCCACAATGTTTGAGCCAATTTATACTCCCATCAACAGTGTAAAAGTGTTCCTATTTCTCCACATCCTCTCCAGCATCTGTTGTCTCCAGATTTTTTTGATCGCCATTCTAACTGGCATAAGATGGTATCTCAATGTGGTTTTGATTTGCATTTCTCTAATAATCAGTGATGATGAACATTTTTTCATATGTTTGTTGGCCTCATATATGTCTTCTTTTGAAAAGCATCTGTTCATATCCTTCACCAACTTTTGAATGGTTTTTTTTGTTTTTTTCTTATAAATCTGTTTTAGTTCTTTGTAGATTCTGGATATTAGCCCTTTGTCAGATGAGTAAATTGCAAACATTTTTTCCCATTCTGTTGGTTGCTGATTGTTTCTTTTGCTGTACAAAAGCTCTGGAGCTTAAGTGATCCCATATGTCTGTTTTGGCCTCTGTTGCCAATGCTTTTGGTGGTTTAGTCATGAAGTTCTTGCCTATACCTATGTCCTGAATGGTTTTGCCTAGGTTTTCTTCTAGGATTTTGATGGTGTTGGGTCTTATGTTTAAGTCTTTAATCCATCTGGAGTTAATTTTAGTGTAAGGCGTCAGTAAGGGATCCAGTTTTTGCTTTCTACACACTGCTAGCCAGTTTTCCTAACATCATTTATTAAACAGGGAATCCTTTCCCCATTGCTTGTTTTTGTCAGGTTTGTCAAAGATCTGATGGTTGTAGATGTGTGGCATTGCTTCTGAGGTCTGTGTTCTGTTCCATTGGTCTATATGTCTGTTTTGGTACCAGTACTATAGTGTTTTGATTACTGTAGCCTTGTAGCATAGTTTGAAATCAGGTAGCGTGATGCCTCCAGCTTTGTTCTTTTTGCTTAGAATTCACTTGCCTATGCGGGCTCTGTTTGGTTCCATATGAAGTTTAAGGTGGTTTTCTCCAGTTTTGTGAAGAGGGTTATAGGTATCTTGATGGGGATAGCATTGAATCTGTAAATTACTTTGGGCAGTATGGCCAGTTTCATATTAATTCTTCCTAACCATGAGCATGGAATATTTTTCCATCTGTTTGTGTCCTCTCTTATTTCCTTGATCAGTGGTTTGTAGTTCTCCTTGAAGAAGTCATTGATATCCTTTGTTAGTTGTACTCTTAGATATTTTATTCTTTTTGTAGCAATTGTGAATGGCAGTTCATTCTTGATTTGGCTCTCTGTTTGTCTGTTATTGGTGTATAAGCATGCTTGTGATTTCTGCACATTGTTTTTGTATACTTACACTTTGCTGAAGTTGCTTATCAGTTTCAGGAGATTTTGAGTTGAGACAATGGGGTCTTCTAAATATACAATCATGTCATCTGCAAATAGGAGACAATTTGACTTCCTCTTTTCCTAATTAAATACACTTTATTTCTTTTTCTTGCCTGATTGCTCTGGCTAGAACTTCTAATACTATATTGAATAGGAGTGGTGAGAGAGGGCATCCTTGTCTAGTGCCAGATTTCAAAGGGAATGCTTCCAGTTTTTGCCCATTCAGTATGATATTGGTTGTGGGTTTGTTGTAAATTACTTTTATTGTTTTGAGATACATTCTGTCCATACCTAGTTTATTGAGAGTTTTTAGCATAAAATGCTGTTGAATTTTGTCAAAGGCCTTCTCTGCATCTATTGAGATAATCATGTGGTTTTTGTCTTTGATTCTGTTGATGTTGTGAGTTGTGTTTATAGACTTGCATATGTTGAACCAGCCTTGCATCCCTGGGATGAAGCCTACCTGATCATGATGGATAAGCTTTTTGATGTGCTGTTGCAATTGGTTTGGCAGTATTTTATTGAATATTTTTGCATCTTTGTTCATCATGGATATTGGTCTGAAGTTTTCTTTTCTTGTTGAGTTTCTGCTGGGTTTTGGTATCAGGATGATGTTGGTCTCATAAAACGGTTTGGGAAGGATTCTCTCTTTTGAATTGTTTGGAATAGTTTCAGAAGGAGTGTTAACAGCTCCTCTTTGTATATCTGGTAGAATTCAACTGTGAACTCATCTGAATGCAGGCTTTTTCTTTTATTGATAGGCTATTAATTGCTGCCTCAACTTCAGCCTTTCTTATTGGTCTATTCAGGGTTTCTAATTCTTCCTGATTTAGCCTTGGGAGGGTGCAAGTGTCCAGGAATTTGTCCATTTCTTCCAGGTTTACTGGTTTCTGTGCATAGAGTTGTTTGTAGTAATTTCCAATGGTAGTTTGTATTTCTGTGGAATCTGTGGTGATATCCCCTTTATGGTTTTATATTGCATCTGTTTGTTTCTTCTCTTTTTTTTATTAATCTGGTTAGTTGTCTATTTTGTTGATTTTTTCAAAAAACAAGCTACTGGATTGATTAATTTTTTGAAGGGTTTGTGTCTCTGTCTCCTTCCGTTCTGCTCTGATCTTAGCTATTTCTTGTCTTCTGCTAGCTTTTGAGTTTTTTTTTTTTTTATCTTGCTCCTCTAGCTCTTTCAATTTTGACAACAGGGTGACGATATTTGATCTTTTCTTGTTTCTCATGTGGGCATTTACTGCTATAAATTTTCCTCTAGACACTGCTTTAAATGTGTCCCAGAGATTCTGGTACATTGTGTCTTCATTCTTGTTGGTTTCCAAGAAGATCTTTATTTCTGCCTTCATTTAATTGTTTATCAAGTCAACATTCAAGAGCCAGTTGTTCAGTTTCCATGAAGTTGTGTGGTTCTGAGTTAGTTTCTTAATCCTGAGTTCTAATTTGATTGCACTGTGGTCTGAGAGACTGTTTGTTATTATTTTGATTCTTCTGCATTTGCTGAGGAGTATTTGACTTCCAATTACACGGTCAATTTTAGAGTAGGTGTAATGTGGCACTGAGAAGTATGTATATTCTGTGGATTTCTGATGGAGAGATCTGTGTGAATTTTTTTTATGCAATTTTGATGCTAGTTGGTTGTTTTGCCCATTAGTTGACTCAGTCTCTTCACTGTGTCAATGCTTTTTACCATTTGGTACGTTTTTGGAGTGGCTGGTACTGGTTGTTCCTTTCTATGTTTAGTGCTTCTTTCAGAAGATCTTGTAAGGCAAGCCTGGTGTTGATGAAATCTCTGAGCAATTGCTTGTTCGTAAAGAATTTTATTTCTCTTTGGCTTATGAAGCTTAGTTTGGCTGGATATGAAATTCTAAGTTGAAAGTTCTTTTCTTTTAGGATGTTGAATATTGGCCCCCACTCTCTTCTGGTTTGTAGGGTTTCTGTGGAGAGATCTGCTGTGAATCTTATGGGCTTCTCTTTGTGGGTAACCCAGCCTTTCTCTCTGGCTTCCCTTAGCATTTTCTCCTTCATTTAAACCCTGGTGAATCTGATGATTGTGTGCCTTTGAGTTGCTCTTCTTGAGGAATATCTTTGTGATGTTCTCTGTATTTCCTGGACTTGAATATTGGCCTGCCTTATTAGGTTGGGGAAGTTCTCCTGGATAATAACCTGAAGAGTGTTTTCCAGCTTGAATTCATTCTCTCTGTCAGAATCAGGTACACCTATCAATCGTGGATTAAGTCTTTTCACATAATCCCTTATTTTTTTGAGCCTTTGTTCATTTCTTTTTAATCTTTTTTCTCTAATCTTGCCTTCTTGCTTTATTTCATTGAGTTGATCTTCAATCTCTGATATCCTTTATTCTGCTTGGTTGACTGGGCTATTGAAGCTTGTGTATGCTTCATGAAGTTCTCTTGTTGTTTTTTCGGCTCCATCCATTCATTTATATTCTTCTCTATGCTGTTTATTCTTATTAGCATTTCTTCAATTTTTTTTTTCAAGGTTCTTAGTTTCTTTGCATTGGGTTAGAATATGTTCTTTTAGTTCAGAGAAGTTTGTTATTATCCACTTTCTGAAGACTGTTTCTGTCAATTCATCAGACTCATTCTCTATCCAGCCTAGTTCCCTTGCTGGTAAGGAGTTGTGATCCCTTGGAGAAGGAGAGGCGTTCTTGTTTCAGGTGTTTTCATCCTTTTTATGCTGGTTTCTTCCCATCTTTGTGGATTTATCTACCTGTGGCCTTTGTAGTCGGTGACTTTCACATGGGGTCTCTGATTGGATGTCCTTTTTGTTGTTGATGAAGTTATTTCTTTCCGTTTCCTAGTTTTCCTTCTAATAGTCAGGCCTCCCTGCTGTAGGAATGCTGGAGGTCCACTCCAGACCCTGCTTACCTGGGGATCACCTACAGTGGCTGCAGAACAGTAAGGATTGCTGCCAGTTTCTTCTTCTGTTATCTTTGTCCCAGAAGGATATCTGCCAGATGTCAGCCTGAGCTCTCCTTTATAAGGTGTCTCTTTGGATATATGGGGGTTGGGGAGCTGCTTGAGGAGAAAGTCTGTAGCTTATAGGAGCTCAAGTGCTGAGGTATGAGCTCCGTTGTTCTCTTTGGAGCTGATGGGCAGGTACATTTAAGTCTGCTTCAGTAGAACTCATAACCACCTTTTTTTCCCAGGTGCTGTGTCCTGGGAAGGTGGGGTTTTACTTATAAGTTCCTGAGGTGCTGCTGCCTTTTTTCAGAGATTCCCTGCCCAGAGAGGAGGTAGCCTAGTCACAGTCTGCCAGCAGAGGTGTTGCTGAGCTGTTGTGGGCGCTGCGCAGCTGCTATGTGAACTTCCTTGTAATTTTGTTTATAGAGGTATAGATAGAACTGCCATGGTAATGGTGGTCTGCATCGGTAATCTGCCCACTTTTTAATCAAATTATTTGGGTTTCTTTTGCTGTTGCATGGATTCAGTTCCTTCTATATTTTGGATAGTTGTCTCTTGTCAGAGGAAGAGTTTACAAATATGTTCTCCCTTTCAACAGGTTGTCTCCTCACTCTGTTTCCTAGGGGCTTTTTAGTTTAATACAGTCAGATATAGTTTGGACCTGTGTCAAGTGGTGGAAATGAGATTTGGTGTGAGGTGATCAGACCATGAGGGTGGATTCTAATGGTTTATGACCATCCCCCTAGTGCTGTCTCATGAGATTTGGTTGTTCAAAAGTGTGTAACATTTTTCTCTTTGTTTTCTCTTGCTCAACCATGTTCACTTTTAGCTTCTGCCATTGTAAGTTTTCTGAGACTTTCCAGCCATGCTTCCTGTACAGCCTGTAGAATTCTGGGACAATTACCTCTTTTCTTTATAGATTACCTAGACTCAGGTAGTTCTTTATAGCAGTGTGAGTATGAACTATTACATAGGTCAATTTGTTTATTTTTTATTTGCTTTTATTTTTGTTGCCTGTGCTTTTGAAGTCTTAGTCATAACCTAGGCTAGTCCAATGTCCTGAAATATTTCCTCTATGCTTTCTTCTAGGAGTTTTATAGTTTCAGGTCTTATGTTTAAGTCTTCAATCCATTTTAAGTTCATTTTTGTATAAAGTGAAAGATAGGAGTCAGTTTCATTCTTCTCCATATAGATAGCCAGTTCTCCCTGAACAATTCATTAAAGAGGGTTATTTCCCCAATATATGGTTTTTGCACCTATGTTGAACATGAACTGGTTATATGTATCTGGATTTACTTCTAGGTTTTACTCTGTTCCATTAATTTATGTATATGGCTTTATACAAATAACTATGCTGTTTTGGTTAGTGTAATTTTGAACTCAAGTGGTGATGCCTCCAGCCTTGTTCTTTTTGCTCTGTATTGCTTTGGCTATTTGAAGTCTTTTGTGGTTCCCTTAATTTAGGATTTTTTCTCTATTTCTGTGAAATATGCCATTAATATTTTTATGGATTGCTTTGGATATTATGGTTATTCTAACAATATTAATTATTCTAATTCATGAGTATAGGATGCCTTTCCATTTGAGTTTCTTCTTTTAAATTTCTGTGATAAATGTGTGATTGTTTTCCTTTTAGAGGTCTTTCACCTTCTTGGTTAAATATATTCTTAAGTATTTTTTTGAGGGGGTAGATGTTGTCCTCCCTCCCTCTCTCCTTCCCAACTTCTTCCCTCCCTCCCTCCTTCCTTTCCTTCTTCCTTTTATTCCTTCTTCTCTTATTTTTTTTCTGGCTTACTGGAGCCCCACCCTCCCTGGCTCAGTTGATCCTCCCATGCCAACTTTGGAATTTGCCCACCTAATTTTTTATATCTTTTGTAGAGACAAGATTTCACCATGTTGCCCAGGCTGCTCTCAAACTCCTGAACTCAAGCAATCTGTCTGACTTGGCCTCCCAGACTGCTGGGACTAAAGACTTGAGCCACAGTCCCAGCTGAGATTGCTTTTTTGATTTCTTTTTAGTTAGCTGATTTTTGAGGTATAGAAATATGTGTGGGAGGATTGGAGAGGGATAGCATTAGGAGAAATATCTACTATAGATAACAGGGTGACGGATGCAGAAAACCACCATGGCACCTGTATACCTATGTAACAAACCTGCACATTCTCCACATCTACCCCAGAATTTAAAGTATAATAAATAAACTTTTTTAAAAAGAAAAATAAAAAGAAATACTACTAATGTTGATTTTTTGTCCTGAGACTTTACTAAATTTGCTTATCAGTTCTAAGAAGTTTTCAGTAAAATCTTTAGGTTTTTCCATATATAAGTTTATGTTGTCTCCAGAGAGTGAAAATTTAACTTTCTCTTTTCCAATTTGGATGTTTTCTTATTTCTTTGTCTTGCCTGATTGCTCAGCTAGGACTTACAGTACCAGATTAAATAAAATTGGTGAAAATGGGCATATTTTTCTTGTTCCATTTCTTAGAGAAAAGGCTTTCATTCATAATGTTAGCAGTTGGTTTGTCATATATGGCATTTATTATTTTGAGATGTTTTTTTCTATGCTTAATTTACTAAGATATTTTATCATGAAGGAATGTTGAATTTGATCAAATGCTTTTTCTGTGTCTATTGAGATGATCGTATGTTTTTCATTCTTTAGTCTGTTGATGTATTTATCATATTTATGGATTTGCATATGTTGACTCATTCTTGCATCCTTTAAAAAAGTATCTTACCCATGGTGTAAGATATTCCATAATTATTATATAATGACCTCTTTTTTTTTCTGACTTGGTATGTACAGGAATTTATTTCTTCTACGTTTTCCAATTGGTTGAAATATAGGTGTGCTATCAGTTGTAACTTCTCCTTTCTCATTTCTTTTTTATTTATTTTGATCTTTTGTTTTTCTTGGTTAGCCTAGGTAGTTGTTTATTGATTTTGTTCATGTTTTCAAAAAACCAACTTTTAGTTTCGTTGATCATTGTTTAGTTTTTTTTTAGTATCTATTTGATTTATTTTTGCTTTAATCTTTATTATTTATGTTCTTCAATTAGTATTAGGTTTGGCTTATTCTTTGTTTTCTAGTTCCTTGATGTGCATTTATAGGTTATGGCATACATAGCATGAGCAGTATCATTCGCAGCAGCAGACCAACCCTCAGGCACCTATTTGGCATGTGTGGGCTCCAGCAGTGGCAGCAGCAGGCTGGGGGAGCCAGTCCCCAACCTCCAAGGTGACATTCGCAGGCAGGTGCCAGTGGCAATGTCAGAACCAGGCTGGACTGGACAGATCCTAGTCTCCCGAAAGGCATTTGTGGGCAGCAAAAAAGAGGGTTGGGCCCATACTCAGGCACCAAGAAGGCAAGTGTAGGCCCAGGTGACAGCACTGGGCATGGTGGGCCTCTTCTCATACCCTGGGGCAGCAATTGGACAGGCCAGTTCCCAGCCCCACTGAATGCATTTATAGGTGTACAGTAGCTGTGCTTCTGGAAGGGGTGCATTGACTGTCAGTGGAAGCAGCCCCAGCAGGCTGTTATCAGGCAATGAGGTGTTTATGCTTCAGCACCCTTTGTCCCAAGGGCACCCTCCCTGGTGTGCTGCACTGCCCACTTCCTGGGATGTAGAACACTGTATGGGCTAGACAGCTGAGGACCTAATCATATCTTTGGACCATGCAACTTTGGGCCCAGCTAGTGTCATCATATGTAACCCTTAGGTGGTCACCGGAGCATGTTAATGGGATCCTACGGATGTGGAGATGCAGAGGCTGTGGCACCTGAAGACAAGATGTAGGCTGGTGTGAGTTGGGCTCTCAAAATGGTGCCCTGCTGCAGTTGCGTAGGTCTCAGAGTATGTGTGACACCCAATTTGAGCTACCTTCCTGGAAAAATATTATCACATGGACGCCAAGTAGCTCCCTGTAGTAGTCTCAGGACCTGTGACAGCCCAGGGACTCTCCTGTGGCTAAGATTACAGGAGTCCACAGTGGGAAAGTTGATGGCTGGAGAATCTCTCACTTACATTTTCCCTGCAGTGAGTAGTTTCTTCTGGTTTCTAACTGATCCTAGCTGGGCCAGCTGCTTTACTATCTTCTTCTTTCATGTGTCTTGTGGTTTCCTCGCACTTATCTGCTGGATTCCAGTGTTTTCTCTGATGCTCTGTTTAATGCATGACTGTCTATTTGCTGTTTCAGTCCTACACTGTGGAGGAAGTGAATGCCGGATGACTCTAGTCAGCCATTTGAAGCTACCTTCACCTCTTCTAGTTCCCATTTCTTAATGTGCTTTATTCTTCATTTTATTCCAGTCTTTTCACATTGCAAGCAAATTCTTGATTTTTCCATAGCTAACTGCTCCTGTCTTAAGGAATTATTTTTACTTATGTTGTAAAAATAATGATTTTTTAAGTCATGGACAGTGTAGCTCAGTATGAATGGAGGCAATTCAGTGGAACTGGATAATTTTCTAACACAGCTCTACCATATCTAACTTTGTTACCTTAGGTTAGCCTCTTTGTGCCTCATTCATCTCAATAATAAAATAGACATAAAATTGTACTTTCCTCATCAGATTATTGAGAAATTTGAATGAATTAATACATGTAAGCCATTTAGAATAGTTTTGGTTACCAGGTACACAAGAATATTATGCTATCATTATCATCAATAGTTATCTTTCATATTAAACTTTCTTTTTTTCTTTTAAATCATAGTTTTTACGATTATGAAGTAGCTTTTATCTCATATGTCTTATTTCTCATGTAATTCTATTCAGCAACAGAATTCTATTTAGTCTTGACTAATAGAGACATGAAAATAACTGGAAAACCTGACTAAAGAATGAATGGTAGACAGACTTCAATGTAATTTATTTTTTAGTATCTTGCTCTCTATATCTTCATAGAAGTTATTATTTTAGACTTTTATTTTAATTTCAGGATTACAGGTGCATGTTTGTTATATAGATAAATTGTATGTCATAGAAATTTGCTGTACAGATTATCTCATTACTCAAATATAAAACACATAGTACCTGAGAGGTAGTTTTTCAAACCCTCCTCTCACCCTCCACCCTCAAGTAGGCCTCAGTGCCTACTGTTCCCTTTCTTTTTGTCCATGTGTACCCAATGTTTAGCTTCCACTTGTAATTGAAAACAAGCAGTGTTGGTTTTCTGTCCCTTTAGTTCACTTAGGATAATGGCCTTCAGTTCTATCCATGTTGCCTCAAAGGGCATCAGTCTCATTCTTTTTTTGGCTGCATAGTATTCCATTATGTATATATATGACATTTTCCTCATCGGAGTTATTTTATGTAGAATAACTAAAAGATGTTCCTTAATAAGTCTAGCAAGTTCCAACTCCTTCCAAACTCATTAGAGAGAGTTATCATTTAACTTTAGGATAGTTCAAACATTTTTCAAGAAAGTTGAGATGTTTCTGTCAAATATTTACAGATAACTCCTTACAACTGTATAATACTTTTGGGAGAGATAAAACTCATTAAAATGAACTTTTTAAACATAAGGAAATGACTGCAGCTTATATCTGAATAATGAAGGACAGTGAAATGAAAATAATCGCTAATGGTTTACTTGGCATCAACTTTGATTTTGATTTGACAAATTTTTAATAGAGCTTTTGAAGAGCAATTAACTGTGATACTTTTTTTTTGAGTTAGGTAAAATAGAGATAAGTGTTTCACAAGGAGAGTGTATGAGTTAGAAGGAAACTTATTTTAAAAACTCGTTGACAGGAGCAGAAGGCAGCCTGCAGCCATAATATAGACATTAATATTGACCACATAAGTTGGGATAATGTATAATATTTGAGATAATATTATATGTTATCTTCATATACAGAGAGAGAGAATGAGAGAAGAAAAATTGTTTTCAGTTATTCAAGAAAGTAAAAATTCTTCCAGGATCTAAATTACAAAATAAATTTTAAGTATAGTTTTAAAAAATTGGTATTTGTCATAAGGCAAAATGTTTTCCAGAAAGTGAAAGAATGCTTTGGTAATTTATCAGTATCAAATTTTCATCAAAAAATAATGTGACTCTCAGAATTCTAAACTCAATAGCCATAAAGTCTTTAAAATTTTCTACCGATTTAATAATACTATAAAGTAGAATGAACCGAAAAGCAGAGAATTACACATATTTCTTGGGAAATAAAATATCATGGTGAATAAATAAATAATTACAGAATATAAGAGACTGAAAGTCAAAGGAAGACAAAAGTGTTATCTTTTTAAAATATCTGTTTTCAAAATTGAAAATTTAAACAGCATAAGATAAATTCTGAAATGTAAGCATTTTGAAAATGACTTTTAAATGTAAAAAGGACAGTATATAATCATCTGATGCATTTACAGAACTATAATAAAAACAATCATTTATAAGCTTTGAATTACTTTACCTAGTTATATGAACGATGAGGGTAATTACTTATCATATAATAGACAATAGCAGGATACAATACAACCTATGATAATTTAGATGTGGTTTACCCGGAACGGTTTTATTATATAAACTCTTTTTAAAATGGTATTATAGGATTAATCAAAGGTTATCCATTAAAAAGCATGTAAGCACTATAAATTTATAAATTTTAAAATTGCTTTTATTTCTTCTTTTAAATATTCAAAAAAAATTACAATGACTACTTGAGTATGGTTTCTCAAATGGCACTATAACATACCTAAAAGGGAAAACATTAAACTGATATATTTGAAAAATGACTAAACATTCCCAAGAAAACATAATAATGAATTATGTGATACTGTGATGGTTAATACTGTCAACTTGATTGGTTTGAAGGATGAAAAATTTTGTTCCTGGGTGTGTCTGTGACGGTGTTGCCAACATTTGACTTAGTAGACTGGGAAAGGCAGACCCACCCTCAATATGGGTGGGCACCATCTAATCAGCTGCCATCACAGATAGAATAAAGCAGGCAGAAGTTGGATGGACCAGACTTGCTGAGTCTTCTGGCCTTCATTTTTCTCCTGTGCTGGGTGCTTCCTGCCTTTGAACATTGGACTCCAAGTTCTTCAGTTTTTGGACTCCCAGACTTATAACATTGATTTGCTGGAGGGCTCTTGGACCTTCAAACACAATTTGAAGGCTGAACTGTTGACTTCCATAATTTTGAGGTTTTGGGACTCAAACTAGCTTCCTTGCTCCTCAGCTTGCAGACTGCCTTTTGTAGGATTTCACTGTGTGACCGTGTGAGTCTCTACTCCTTAATAAACTCCCTTTTATATATACATCTATCCTATTAGTCCTGTCCCTCTAGAGAAACCTATTACATATTCAACATTCAAAATGGTAGCTACCTTATATGTTAGAAAATGTGTGAAAATAATTTGTTTAATTTTTGTATAATCTAACATATCTAGGCAATAAGTACTACTTAAATAGATAATTCTAGAAAATAATATTGTTTTGCATTACAAGAGAGAATATATGCTGGAAATTGGAGCATATTCAAATTAATTGGCCTGAAGTTAAGTTTTAAAGATTATTAGTGGAATAGTTGCTCAAAATAATGACACTTTTAAGCCACAAACAAGATCCTGCCCTTCGGGAAATTATAGAAGGCTAATTAATTCCAAGAAGTTATATAAAGAATATTTTTAATGTGATTATGTTTAGAATTGAAAAAGCAATGTAGAATGTGTCATTCATCTCAGCCATTCTAACAAACAGTTGTTTTGTCAGGATTTATCTGAGTAGGTGATTTAGGGGATAAGAAAAAGGTGTGACTGTGCTGATTTCTCATCTTCCTTCGAGTCTGATCCTCTTCACAGAGGCATTTTTTTAAATTATTATTTTACTTTACATCCTGGGGTACATGTGCAGTTCGTGCAGGTTTGTTACATAAGTATACACCTGTCGTGGTGGTTTGCTGCCTACATCACCCCGTCATCTACCTTAGGTATTTCTCCTAATGCTATCCATTCCCAATCTCCCCACCCCTGCTATTCCTCCCTCAGCCCCCCACCCCCAGGCCCTGGTGGGTAACATTCCCCTCCCTCATAGAGGCATTTAAATTTTATAAATATACATAGACGCATGTATATTTGGATTACAATATAGGGAAATAGTACCACAAAGTAAAGCCAAATCTCAATAATCTGTTTTCAGTGATCACTATAACACCTACATCGTTTGCATACAAACAAATTCGTAACTGTACTTACCCATTTATACACACCATGATGGTTCATATGTGTTCTAAAAGATATTAATTTGTGTCTTATGCCTCTTACAATTAAGGCAACAGATTAAACAAATAAAAACATCAGCAAACTGAATATGGCAGAGCTTTTTTAAAAATTAATTTGCCAACTGTGTCTGGAAATATTCTGTTATTTCCATTTGAAATAGACAAAAACGTCTAGAAACCGTAAGAACAAGAAAACCCCTTTTGAGTAAAGTGGTTACTTTAAAAAAATATTTCTTCTGAGAAGAGAAAAGAGGTTCCTTATTAGTTCTAGAATATATATTTCTATTACAAGTAACAGGTAGAATAATGGTTCAAATTTTTGACAACATAAACTGTTGGTGTATTTATTCTATGATTTTAACCATAGAGGATCTAAACAACTAGTTAATTATGTTAGATAGTAATGTGATTTTTTTATCCTTATTTTTCACTTACACTGTGAATTACTGGCCTAATTGTATGCAATAGTTTAACATTTTAGGTCAGTAAGCATGTTTAAAATCCTCAACTACAAATAATTTGGAAAGAAATAACTCTATTAAATAGAATAATGTGCATTGTTACATTTTATTATATATTGATATGGTTTAATAAAATAATTTGGGGTTTAATGTTTACCCCTTTTAACGATTGTTCTTACTTCTTTTACATATGGTATTTATGTAACAATACGTTTGTTTTGAACAGTCATTGACACTGAAAAATTAAAACATAAGGAATTTAATAAAATCTCCCCATCCCAAAGGCAAAAACCTATGTCAACTCACTTCTTGAAACTTACTTTCAATGTACTATACACGTTCCAGTATACATTTCATTCTCGGTTTCATATTCACCCTTACTTTTATTGTGGCAGAAAAGCCATGTTTTCTTTATTTAATTTCCCTCAGGGAAGCTACTTCTGTCAAGAGCAACATACTAGTTTCAAATCTAAACTGAGATTTTTAAGTGATTTCTTTTGGAAATCATTTCAAAAGTTTTATTACCACTTTCACAAGTTCTAGCTGTGGGAGGAAACTTCTGGCTTTTACAGTACTTTTTCCTAAATTAATATCTCTTTTTATGTCTTTTCTTAAGCCCTGATGATTTTTTTCCATTTCTGCTCATTCTTCAGTTTGTTATGTATGTTGTTTCTTACTTCCTAGACTGCAAATTTCTCAAAGGCGGGACTTGAATATTACACTGAGAACAGTCATTACACTGTTCTCTATAGAGTGACGCAAGCTGTATTGCAGTTATTTTTAATTATAGCAATAATCAATTTTCTTTTATTAAATTATATAAACCCTGATGTTAATTTCCAACTCGGTTAAAATAAAACAGCATTATTCTGATAGGTTTTTTTTTTTGGGTTCTATTTTTAGCAGTGGCTTAGGTAGTCATTGTTTTTCTTTTTCTTTTTCTGTATATGTGAGTTTGTGTGTATTTATGATTGTTTTAGTCCACAATAAAGAAAATAGATGAACTATTTTTAATTTTGTAGTTTGATTATATCATTATGCATATTATTAATATACATGTGCTATACCTTTTTGAAAAACGCATATACAGTACTAAATTTTTAATATATTGAATATTTAGCTGGTTTCTGAAAAATCAAGTCATTTCAGAAAAAAAAGTTCAACTGTATTTCAATGCATTTCAAAACCTTTTGAAATTCCTATTAATCAGGTGATATTTCTGGTTAATGTGTGAGCTTCCAAGGGAAATATATCCTTGTGATTTGTCATTCCAATTATGATCACAGTTTATTTATTGGATGAGTATCATTATATAATACTCTTTTAAACCATTCTTATTGATTATAAAACAAAGCTGTGAAAAAATGGTAAAGTATGTATTAAAATCCATTTACTTTCAAAAACTGAGATATTAGGATTTTCATGCTTCTCTCCTTGAAATAAAATGGTGAGGTTTTCAATGGAAATCTAATTAGTATAAACATGACATTTTCATCAAACTTCATAGGATCACTGTAAGGCAATTTGGACTTAGGTTGTATATAGTCTTAATAATGTCTAGCTTAAGAACATGACAAAAATGTATGAGTTGTCATGATATCTTGATATATTTATGGTGCCATTATTTATAAGAAAAGTAAACGTTTGGAAACCAATGTATTACATTTAGTAAATAATTATTCTTCCATCTACAAACTCTGAAGTCATCCACTAATGCTCATGAAAGAGTCCTCATAATTAAATAATAAAATCAACACTATTAGAGTAAATCAATTTGTGGTCACATTTCTAGGAATAGAACTCTCAGTGACTTTGATAATAGAAACTTTAGTTGTATTCAACTGTCTCAGAAAGAAGTTATCTGGACAAGTAACATTTAAGAAGTGGCTATCATTTTGAATTTCAAAAAGAAAATATTATCCTTGAATGGATATGTGTTACCTAGATTGATTTATGCTATCAATGACATCTTTTGTTTTTTAGAAGCTCTGATATTTCTGTCATTATCAGCTAAAAAATAGGATATTTGGGTTAGGGTGATCACCAATATGCATAAAATAAAACATCCATTCATTTTATTTTCTCTACATCTTTAAAATTTACATGTATTTCAGTGTTTTTGTAATTAACAACAAGATTCCTATGCTCCTGTTCATGTTTGAAAATCACTTCTTATCATATAGATATCAAGTAGTATTATATTTTGTTCAGGGCATTTTCAGATATTATTCAAAATTTTATGTGGTGACATAATTATTTTAGAGTCAATTTTTTTTTATAATTTACCTATCAAGATAATGTATTAGTCCGTTTTCACACTACTGATAAAGGCATACATGAAACTGGGAAGAAGAAGAGGTTTAATTGGACTTACAGTTCCACATGGCTGGGGCGGCCTTGAAATCACAGCGGGAGGTGAAAGGCCCTTCTTTCATGGTAGCAGCAAGAGAAAAATAAGGAAGAAGCAAACATGGAAGCCCCTGATAAACCCATCAGATCCCATGAGACCTATTCACTATCACGGGAATAGCATGGAAAAGACTGGCCCCATGATTCAATTACCTCCCCTGAGCCCCTCCCACAACACGTGGGAATTCTGGGAGATACAATTTAAGTTAAGATTTGGGTAGGGACACAACCAAACCATATCAGATATAACAAGTGTTGGAGAGGATGTGAGGAAAAGGGAAACCTTTACACTGTTGGTGGGAATATGATTTGTGCAGTCATTATGGAAAACAGCACAGAGGTTCCTTAAAAACAGAACTGTCATATAATCCAGGAATCCTACCATAGGGACATATATTCAAAGGAAATAAAATCGTTATCTTGTATTTTCTTAGTTTTTTTGTTTTTTGGTTTCTTTTTTGAGAGGAAGTTTCGCTCTGTTGCCCAGGCTTAAGTAGAATAGCACTATCTTGGCTCACGGCAACATCCTCCTCCCGGGTTCAAGTGATTCTCTTATCTCAGCATAGATAGCTGCACTCTCTTGTTCACTGCAGGATTATTTACAGTTGTCCAGATGAGGAATCCACCCAGATGACTCATTACCAAAGAATAATTGAAGACAGAATTTCTGACTTTTGTAACAATAATGATTTCTAAATCTTAATTTTTT
Organism: Plecturocebus donacophilus; assembly: GCA_004027715.1. Lineage (NCBI taxonomy): Eukaryota > Metazoa > Chordata > Mammalia > Primates > Pitheciidae > Plecturocebus > Plecturocebus donacophilus. The sequence goes on from PVKP010003323.1 coordinate 36,406, forward strand.
TTGTCTCATTTGAATTGAATAAATTTAAACTCTTTTAAAAATTTGGAATCCCAGAGAGATTCAAGCGGTATTTTTAAAACTTTCATCTGAACTTTTGGGTCAAGCATATAATCTTCTTTTCCTCTTATGTTTCTGTCACCAACTACATTACAATGAATAAAATCATGTCTGATAAATATGGCATTATGGATAATATCACTGCACAGTCTGAAAAATGTCTAACAAGAAGATACAGAGAATATAATAGATAAAGTGCTGTTAAGGACATCACTTCTAATACTTAAGCTCTAGACAGGATTGTAGTCTTAACTTGTCTTTCCTCCCCCCATAATGCTAGTTATGGGCCTAAATAGTGACTTTGATAAAGATATAAACATAATGTAAAACTTGATGACTTTAAAGTCTTTTCTCTTGGGCCAGTGTGGTGGCACATTCCTGCAATCACAGTACTTTAGAAGGCTGAGGCTGGGGAATACTTAAGGCCAGAAGTTTGAGGCTAGCCTGAGCGACATAGCAAGACCCCATCTGTATTAAAAAAAAAAAAAAATCTGCTGAGAGTGGTGCATGGTCTATAGTCCCAGCTACTCGGAGGCTGAGGCTGGAGGATCACTTGAGCCCAAAAGTTCAAGGTCACAATAAGCCATGATCACACCACCACACTCCAGCCTGGGTGACAGAGTGAGACTCTAACTCAGAAAAAAAAAAAGTTTTTTCTGCTATGTGCTTAATAGTAAAATTCCATTTTCTATTTTTTATGTTATTGTTCCATTATATTGTCAAACACTTTTTCAAACCCTTTTCCTTTTGTATTTCTTGATTTCGTTTGTATTCCTGGTAATTTCAACTATAGAAATAATGGGAAGCCTATCACTGAGCCTTGGAATTTCACCATTACAGATAGTTAGTGGGAAATGGAGAAGTCACTGACAAAATACTAAATTTTTATTGTATTATATATAAGATTCCATTGTATTAAATAGCTTCACAAATTACTACATGCTACAAGTAATAAAATAATTTCCAGGTATCACACACTTTAAATGACTTTTTATTTGATTCAATCTTCTTATAATATAGAAAGATTTATATTTCCCTTCAATAATGAAATGAGGACATATGTGAAAGTACACAGATATACAATAACAGGTTCATATATACATTTGTCTCAGATGTGTAGCTCTTTTCTTAGGTAAATGTTTAGCACTTCTCATAAGTCAATGCTGTGGACAGCTAAGTAGCGGGAAAGTAAGGAAGAGCAGAAAGCTTGACACCGTCTATCTCTGAACACAATGACTCTTCACTCACAAATTAATTTTAGTATCTATGGATAGTTTGTCATGAATTGAAAAGTTTTGCATGAGTACACACAATTAGATTTGTATGCAAATCTTGGGTTTCCTTGGGAATACCAAGAAGTGTACTTTGCAATAAAGGAAAAGAAGTGAATAACAAATGAAACTCCCAAAATTTGAGTTAACATTTAACTACGAAGTGAACTGTATTTTTTTCTGCTTCTTCTGTTTTTATCATGAATATATATGGATGTTATCATTTATTGAAAATACTTAAAATGATAGGCATTAAGTGGGAACCTCCCACCAAGCTGCTTTTAAGTTTAAACTGAGTCCTAAACAGTGAAGATCAGGTTGCTTTCTAGGTGAGGGTACACACACACACACACACACACATACACACACACACACACGAGTGATTTTACCTGATATACTTAACTAAGGTATTTCTATTTATTTCCAGATGCTGTCTTCACTATTAACAACAACAGCAACAACAACTTTAAAAGATTTTCACAAACAACTCATTACTTCCCCATCCTTAGTCTGTTCATCATTTTCTGAAGGGAATATATTTAAAAATAAAAGTCAGAATAAATTATTTGAGCCCCATCTCTATTAAGGTTTTGGTAGCCCTAATTTTCTTGGTCACAGAATACTCTTAGACTGTGATAGATTTTAGAAAGGTAACTGGGCAATCTTAAATCTCTGCAGTATCTTTGTGTGTGTTGAGAAAACAAGAAAAGGCAGGGAAGCTGCATTTCTTTGAAGCCTTTGTGCTCTGTGTTATGAGGGGCAACTATGACCATCTAAAAAGAGAACTTCAAGGGCACTAGAGCTTTCTTTTACTTATTGAATAAGGATCCCACTTCTGTATTCTGGTAACTGCCTCTATGGGATAAAAAGAATCAAAATTTTCACATACTTATCAATGCTGGACTTCATAAATAAATCCAATAACATCATAAGGAGGGTAAAAAAAAAGCAAGTCTAGTACATGATAACTTGCTGCAAGAAAAGAAAAAGGAAAATATGCTCTACATTATCTCCAGTCATAGCAAAGCAAAGATAAATTAGCCACAAAATACAAATCAATGGAATGTCCATGAACAGTATTGTTAAATCTTCTATAAATGACTAACTGGAGGATCTGAAATACGATTAATTGTTTATTGTAGACATTTCCTCATAGGAGTAATAGCTGCCTGATCATCTGAGATTACACCTGCTTCATGCATACAAACTACATAAGGCAATGATGCCGCGGAGACTCCACATCATCACTCACGTTCAGAACAGACAGCAGCCGCAGCAAGAAAGGAGGCTGGAAATTAAACTGAACTTTTAGATTGTGAATTTAAAAATATACCTGAAATTACAATCTACATGAACGATAAACTGCAATAGAAATAGAAAAGAAAAACACTTAAGATAATGTAAAAAGCTAACTATTTTAATTATTCATCTCTTTTAGGGTTGAGTGAAATGTTTGATATCTCATATGTTATCTTAATTGTCTGTGACCTCTAATATCTGATCCCCCATTCTTCTATCTTCTTATATCCTTTCCCAAATGTAAAATCTGTCTTTACCTGATAAAAATGAGCCTAAAACTTGAGAATAGGAAATTATTTTTCTAGTTTTAGTTTGAATATTTATGATAAAACTGAACTTATGCTTCTGAATGAAGAACTTCAGAAATTTTTGTCTTTTCAATGTGGACAGTGCAAGAAATTAAAATAATTGTTCATTTTGTTTCTTTTATTCAATAAGTATTTTTAAAGAATGCTTTAAAATGCTTTAAAGAATGCTTTAAGGCAGTTTGCTTATGTGTTATGAAAATACAAAGACAAATTAGAGAAGGACTATGCCCTTAAGGTACTTCCAGTTTGGTACGAATGACAGAGCAATTCATAAAACATATTTTTAAACTTTTATTCTAATATATGAACCTCAAGATTCATAGATATATCATTATTTATGACCATTTTTGCAAATTCTTGGTAAAAACGGTGTGGGTCAAAAATGGTGGATGAAGACTAATTAAGAGGTCTAATCCAAAATGAAATAACCTGTAAGGTAAATTTATATACAATTAGGTAATATCTTATTTTTAAAGAGACACATCCTTCCACTTAGGAGTCTGAGAATTATATGACACAAATTCAGTTTTCTTATTTTAAAGGGAAAACGACTGATAAACATGATAGGTAATCGCCTTAGTCAAAAATTAATAGCTAACCAGGACTATGAATTCAAGACTGCAGGATCTAGTCCAGTGTTCTGTACATTATGGAAATATAAATCTTATTAGTGCAAAATTGTACTTTATACTTGAAGAAATAAGACAAATCTGTGAAAAATTGGGGAGACTAAAGAACAATTTATTGTTTGATAGCAGGTCCATGTATAACATCATTGCGCTACAAACTTCATAAGAAAAAAGAAATGATTACCCACCCAGCACTATCAGTGTAGAGTTTGTATGTCCTGTCTGTGTGCACTTTCTGCTGGCACTCTACTTTCCTCCTGCATCCAAAGATGTGTGTGTTCAGTGAACTGGAGTGTCTAAATGGTCCCAGTCTGAGTGAGTGTGACTGTGAGTTCAACAGCATCCTGGCTAGGTTGGGTCCCAACTTTAAACCCTGTAACTTCCAGGACAGGCTCCAGCAAAGTGCAACCCTGAACTGAAATAAATGGGTTGGAAAATAAAGAAATCATGAATACAAATTATTGTTAAATAAAAATTTGTAGCGTAAACAATAATCATACAAATTTCCTGCTATAAACAATGGGTACGTACCCACTCAGAGATCAGCATGCCATATTTGTGACTATTTGTTTTTGAACTGCATGGTGGGAGGAGGTGTTCTGTACAATTTTTATTTTGCAAACATTTATATGTTTGTTTAACCCAAAACTGCTACATCATAGTCATTCAATGTGTCACCAAATTTTGGGTAATTAACTTATTTGATCTTATTAATCTTTCTTAGGTATACTTATAGCTCACATTTATTTCAATTTTTAATATCAAAGTGTTTTGGATCTTTATTTAGAACTTTGATTGGACCAGACATATGCATTCAAAATTTATTCATTCATATCAATTTAGCCTATTGTGAAATGTGTCATTATATGTAGTTTTCTTAAATTACAGTTTCCAAGAATCTTCAATAACAGTAACTGAGGATTTAACTGTATTTTTAAAAGTTTATTAAAACACTATTATATTTTAAAACAGTGCTTCATGCAAGCTGAAGTGGTTTGTCAAGAAAAATGAGAGAGAAATTATATATTCATTTTATATTGATTTGTATGATAATAAAGGAGAAGAGATGATAGGAATTGTGGTAAAACTTTAGTATAAAGGGTGAGTAAAATAATTATGTGTTCTAAAAAACAGTGAATTAGATTAATTAGGGTAGAGAAGAGTTACTAGTAAGATGGATTTTCTAAATAAAAAAATTATTGTTTGCCCTAAGTTATATGATAACAGTTCCTAGTTTCCAAATACTCAGATAATACCTTCTATGTCTTTGACACATCCTTATATCACCTTTATTTTATTTATTTCATTGTTATATTTTTATCAATGATGGTTCAACTTAAATTTGAATTATGACTTAAATGAAAAACCTTTAACATTTGCCATATAATTAACTTTCTATGAAAGTAAACTAGTTAAAAATAAAAATAAATATTAAAATGAGTAGAATACAAATAATGTGTCTCTGTTATTCAAGCAATAATAGTTTATTTGAATGTCTATGTTGCTAGAAAGTGCAATACATTTTAATCTACCTTTATCAGGCTTGGGCACTAATCTTTAAAGCTATATACTCTTTTAAAAAATAATTTAAGAAAGTGAAGAAAGTTCCAAAATATGTATTTTCCAAATATATAATCTGTTTAAATAGTTTCTAATGTACAAAAAATGTTCTGTTCTGTAAATGGCTATTACCTGCTTTGTGAAAATACTTATAAAAAATTTAGGAACTTTTAAATGCTTCTTTGAAATGCTGTTAATATTTTCAAAGTACTAAAAAGGATTCCATAGTCAGGTGTTCATACAAGAAATGTTTGTAATTATTTCTTAGTAAAGAAGAACAGACACATGAGTTTTTTTCCTTGACCTTAGTTATATTTTGGCACAAACTAAAATATATTTTGACCATTTGACCAAATATGTTTCCATTATTTGTTGAGAATTTACTATGTGCCATAAATATTTAAAGCTTGGAACAATGCTACAGGGTAAGGCTATCCCTATCCCCCTTAAAGCTGAGGACAATGAGGTTCCAAAGGTGAAGTAAACAGGGAGATTTTGTGACACTAGGTATTTTCTCTTGGACCCTGAGCTCCAGGGCTTCTGATCTGGAACTGGAGCTCACAGCTCTCTTTCATGATCACAGAAGGGAGGGGGCCTCTGCAAAGGCATCTTCTGCCAAGAGGTCCAAGACTGTTCCTTGCTCCCTCCCTGAGGATCCGGCCTTCTACTGGCTTGCTCCTGCTCTGGAAACCTTGTTTTGGTAACCTTGGTAGTAGTATGCTGTTGGAAAGAAGTATGAGTCTGTGGGAGTGAGAATGAGAAAGTGGGGACACCATCTAAAGCTCAGACACAGGAACAAACTGAAGAGATCGCCAGTGTCCTTCCCAATATCTTCTGTTTCCCTCCCTTCTTTTCCTCCTCTCTTTCCTTTTTCTTACCTAATCCCTCTCTCCCTCCCTCTCTTCTTCCTTCCTTTCTTCTTTCCTTCCCTCCCTCCCTTCCTTCCTTCCTTCTTCTATTCCAACCTTCTTTGCCTCCTTCCTCTCTTTCCTTTTTTTGTGCTTCCCACCTTTTCTAGTTTTCCTTTCAACATTTTTCATATTAAACCTGAAACTCCCACAGTACAGGCCTTATAGCCACTCATCTCTACCCCATTTTCCATCCCACTAGTCACACATGCAAAACTCCATGTACTTTTATTATAATGTATCTCTTTAGGGAGACAAAATGGCTTAATGGTTTCAAACAAAGTCTTGGATTTTTAATGAATATTCCTTTATTTCTGGGTTGTACCAACTTGGGAATGCTGTACTAAGTATTTTTACCTCTATTACTTCATACAAGAAACTAACTTATATGCTTGTTGTGAGGATTAAGTGAGAAAATGTTCATTAGTTGCTTAGTAAAAGTACTTATAAATATAAGGCATTGTTACAGTTAATCATGTATGTGTATATATACACATCTATCTCTGTAGCTATGTGGATGGATAGGTAGGAATCTCTAGAACAGATTTAACTTTTAAAATAATCATTGCATTTCCATCTCTGCTTTTTTTAATTTTAGATTCAGGGATACATGAGCATGTATGTTACACAGGTATATTGCACCATGCTGAGATTTGGACTTCTATTGAACCCATCACCCAAATAGTGGACATACTACCTTGTAGGTAATTTTTCAACCTTGTAATTCAATTAATAAATATTTTGTTGTACCTCTGGGTATAATGAAATATCAGAATAAATTTAAAATTATTCAAAAAACAAATTGTTGGTAGCTGGGATTCCAGGTGACTGCCGCCACGCCTGGCTAATCTTTGTATTTTAGAAGAGACGGGGTTTCACTATGTTGGCCACGATGGTCTGCATTTCCGCCTGCCTCAGCCTCCCAAAGTGATGAGATTGCAGCATGAGTCACCACGCCCAGCTGGCTCTTGTTCTTTAAAAATATAAAAATGAAGAGCTCCACCAAGATGGCCAAAAAGGAACAGCTCTGGAGCACAGTTTCCAGAGAGAGATCACCATATTTCCAACTGAGGTACCAGGTGCATCTCAATGGGACTAGTTGGCCAGTGGGTGTAGCCCAAGAAGGGTGAGCTGAGGCCGGGGGGAGGGGGTTTCTGCCTCACTGAGGAAGTGTTGCAGACCTGAGGACTGCCCTGCCTACCCAACGGAGGACCCAGGGACTTTTCTGGCCACTCCGGCATTCCAGCTCAGATACTGTGCTTCTCCCACAGTTTTTATGGCCCATAGACCGGGAGATTCCTGCTGGCTGACAAGCGCCTTGGGTTTCCAGCACAAAAACACGCACAAATCTGGGAGGCCACTCTAACTGGCACCTGGAATGCCTTCGAGACAGAGCCTCACAGTCCCCTGAAAAAGAGGGGGCTGAAGGCAGAAAGCCAGGTGATCTGGCTTGGCAGGTCCCACCCCCACAATCTGAAATTCAGGGGCTTGAGAGTTTCGCAGCAAGCGCAGCAGTTTGAGCTCACTTCTAAGTGGGTGTTGAACAGTGAGAGCACATGGACACAGGGAGGGGCAGATCACACGCTGGGGTCTGGGGTCTGGGGTCTGTTGGGGGATGAAGGGTTAGGGGAAGTATAGCAGGGAGTGAAGACATTGTGTAGGGATAACGTTAGGAGAAATACCTAAAGTAGGTGACGGGGAGTGGAGAGGGTTGGAGGTGTCAGACCACCATGGCGTGTATAGCTATGTAACAATCCTGCAAGATCTGCACATGTACCCCAGAACTTAAAGTAAAACTTAAAATAATAATAATAATAAAATTTAAAAGAAAACAAGGTGTTTTTTTTTTCTTTTGGTGGCATCTATGTCTTTCTGTTGTGATACTCATTTCTTCACAAAAGTATTCAGTCTTGTTTTTGTTTGCTTTTGTTTGTTTGTTTGAGATGGGGTGTCACTCTTGTAGCCCAGCCTGGAGTGCAATGGCTCCATTTTGGCTCACTGCAACTTCTGCCTTCCGGATTGATGTGATTCTCCTACCTCAGCCTCCCAGGTAGCTGGAGCTACAGGTGCATGTCACCACGCCCAGCCAATGTTTGCACTTTTAGTAGAGATGGGGTTTCACCATGTTGGCCAGGCTGGTTTCGAACTCCTGACTTCAGGTGATCCGCCCACCTCAGCCTCCCAAAGTGCCGGGATTACAGGCATGAACCACTGCATCTGGCCTCAGTTTAATATCTATTTCATTTACTAACCAAAATTGTCTTAATGTGTTCTCCCTCTATTTATCCAAAGGCAATGACTCCTCTTTGGTGACAAACATATATCTAAAACTTAGCACTACTGTGAAATGAATATTTTAAGAAAAATGAGAAAACCATCATTATATCCAAGCATTAAAAATTGAAGATTATAAACATTTTAATGAGAGGTATAGTAGACATACAGAGACATGTGCTTAAAGTAAAAAAAAAAAAAAAAAAAAAAAAAAAAAAAAAAAAAAAAAAAAAAAAAAAAAAAAAAAAAAAAAAAAAAAAAAAAAAAAAAAAAAAAAAGATATTTGCCTTGCCTTGATTTTCAGGGCTATAGTTCCCAGGATATGTAATATGAACCTACTTACTTATTAATATCAGACCTCTTTGACTTTTTCCTTTGTCGAATTCCCTTTTGTGTTCTTTTATTCCATGTCTTCAACAAACATTTCACCTTTTCATTTCTACAACTTTGTAGATGACTCATTATTCATTCATTTAGCAAACATTTGTTAAGCACTTTTCTTAAAGGTTTCTAAGAACGAGATTCAAGGTAGTCATGGGGAAAACAGAAGTTAATAACACACAGATCCTGCCTGATCCTGTCCTTATAGAAGTTACAGAGTAGTAAATGTTACCAAATACACAAACAAACAAGTGAAATTGTGTAATTGATGTATAAGACAAAAGTATGTGCAGAAGAGAAATAAATCAGAAAGTATTATTTCTAGGGTACTTCTGTTACAAGTAGGACTTCGATGAATCCCCCTGAAATTATCAGTATTTTAAAAATTAGGTTGCAGTAACAAAGAGTTCTCATATCTCAACCGCTTGCAATGACAAAGGTTACTTCTCTTTTATCTTAGTATTTTTTCAGGGTGCTCCAGATCTTTATTCTCAGCTAAAGGTGAAAGTGAAAACCCTGTCTGGGACATGCTGGCCTCATATTGGAGGGAATAGAGCTGTGGCAGAAAAATGTGATATCTTTAAATCTTCTTCTAGGAATGAGGACACATTATTTCAACTCACATTGTCTTAGCCAAAGTAAGTCAATGACCTCGATGTTGGCAGAGCAGAAATACCAATCCTCCTCCTCAAAGGGAACTAGGAAAAAGGGACCAGTCAGAAGTGAATTTGGGGAGGGGCAGATAAATGTTATTAATAAGAAATACATGTATTTATCCCTGGCTCCAAGAAACAAACAGCAAGGTTTAAAATATATAGTAAAAGATGTATAGTCAAATGTTTTATTTTCATTTAACAAGCTATTCTTTATTTTATTATATGAATATTGATTTTTTTAAAAACGGGGACGTTTACACACATAAAAGCACATAGCTAGAAGTATTTTTTAGGAAATAACCCGTTTTTAATGTGACAATATTTGAAAAGCCTTGTGGAGAATATAATTTAATGTTTCAATTTCCTATCCATTCTGAAAATAAGTTATTTGAAGTAGAAATTGGTCAGAAGTATATCCTGCTTAAGCAGGATTACCTAACAATACAAATGTTGAAGATACTTTTCGCTTTTGTCTGAAAGCTTTAACCACAATATATTTTAAGAATAATTCTAGTTTGTAAATTAACATCTGAGTCAATGTATTAATATTCCTGCTGTAAATTCTTAAAAACTTGATCACATTTTACATTTCTTAAATCACTGAACAAAGACTATGAATTGATTTTCTTAAATGAAGGACATTTGCTTTTTCTATTGCCTATTAATTTTATCTTGGAATGGATTGTATTTGATTTGTGGAGTATTTATTTCATTAAATAAGGTTGACTCATTTCTCTGTATAGTTAAAAATAATAATATTCACTCTTGAGTAGAGAGAAAAGAGTAAATTAACCTCTACCTTAAAAACATAAAAGGGAAAATCTTTGGATATTAAAAATACATGCACGTTTTCAATTAGTATCTGTAAACAGCATATCCTCATCTTGATTTCAGATTATTTTTTTTTCTGCACCATCTTCAGTGGCTAGTCTAAAGCAGAGTGAAAATAAAACCATTCTTTCAGCTAATTTCACAAAGACATTCAACATTCCATTTCCGTGGGTGAATTCAGGGAATTTACACATTTCAGGGTTTCTGTACAACATCTTGTCTAGGTGTTCCTGCCAACAATATAACTTACTTTAAAATACAATAAATGAGATGATAAACATTGATGCCAGACCTTAAACAAATTAAACAGAGGAGGAATAACTGTCAGATGTATAATAAGGTAGGATTGTAGCTTGAGAAAGAAGCTGTTAGATGTCATTTGGATGGAAAATGAGGTTTCCAGAAGAGGAAACTGCTGGTGCAACAGTGCGGTGACTGTGGCACACATGTGGGTGTTCAGAAGGTCCAACGGAGGATGAGGGGACCAGCCTGGCCATGAGGGAGCTGTGTCTCAGGCTAATGTGGTGGGATTTTATTTTGAGAGTAAGAAAACCCGCTGAAGAGGTTTAAATATAGAGTTACTGTTTGAAAATATTCTGGTAGCATTCAAAGCCTGCAACGATTGATAGGGACACTGGTTAGAAGGTTCTGGCAGTAATCTGGGCCCAAGATCTTAATAGCCAGACCCAAGGCATTCCTTGTGGGGAACTCATGAAATATTTGAAACATAAAACAAATAGCCTTGCTAGTAATTTTTTTTTTTTTTTTTTTTTTTTTTTTGAGGCAGAGTCTTGCTCTGTCACCCAGGCTGGAGTGCAGTAGCCTGATCTTGATTCACTGCAAACTCCTCCTCCTGGGTTCAAGTGGTTCTCCTGACTCAGCCTCCCAAGTAGCTGGGGTTACAAGTGCCCGCCACCATGCCCACCTTATTTTTGTATTTTTAGCAGAGACAGGGTTTCACCATGTTGACCAGCCTGCTCTTGAACTCCTAACCTCAGGTAATCCTCCTACCTCAGCCTCCCAAAGTCCTGGGATTACTGGCATGAGCCACCACGCCAGGCCATAAAACCCATTTTTAAGTGACCTTCAGGAGGAAATGGTTTCCAAATGACTACTTAGGATAGGTAAAGGAAATCAGTCAATATAATAGCAAATGAATGTTTAAAATATTATATCACAGAGTATTAAATATTATTTATTTGTGGAAGTTCTTACATGTTTATTCCAATGATTGTAAGCTTCATGGATTATGCACTGCATTCATGAAAATATTTAAAATTTTAAATCTCAATATATTTTAACTTATTGAATGTATGTTGACTTATTGAAATTGTGTATGTGTGTGTGTGTATATATATATATACAGCCAAACTAATATGTGTATACATAAATATATTAAACATAAAAAGTTGAAGGGGTTAAATATATGTTATAAAATAATTATGTTTTAATGGTACAAAAAAATTGGTTTCACTAAAGTGAGTATATATCTGTTGAGAGAAGGTGATTGATTATCTCATAATTTCTGAAAATTTGAGTTTACTGATTTGTAATACATTTAGAAATATCCTTCATAGTTGTTAATTTTTGTATAATATTTGTATTTAATGACTATGATAGATTAAAAAAATACATACATAAAAATTAAAAATGCATCATTGATAGCAGTTATTAAACTATTATAAATTTCAATCTCATGTTTCAATTACATTGATTTTTGTTGAACAACAGATAGTAAATTTCCATTTTCCTTGATACTTGACAGTTCTTTCAAACTAAGATATTGCATTTTTATATTTTTACCAAAAGTTAAAGCCCATTAAATTTTTTCATTAGAAGCCGTGCAGCTTCTAAATATTATTTCAGTATTTAAAAACTATAAGATATAAGAGACACATATCATTGTAGCAACAAAATCACATAAATACGAACAAAATTTTAATCATCTCCTTTTAAATTGCTCTTGATCAGAAAACTTCCCTTGGAAACCCAAACATTTCTCTATTGGTATTAAAATGCAACCTTGGTTGAAATGACAGATTAAGTAGCTTTATTATTTTTGAATGGATCTGCTTGGTAGCAAACTACTGACATCACAGAAAAGTTTAGCAAATTTTAGTCATGTGCTTATCTCTTTGCAAAGAAAAATGAGTGACTCATTTTTAAATTCAATCCCATTACCTTACCAATTATTATAGAATCTACCATTTACTTATTTCCAAATAATATTTAGCCATGCTTGGGAAATCTTATACAAAATACAGTATGTGGAAATGTTCTGCTAGTGAAAGAAAAAATGAATTCACCATTATTAACCTTCAAAAATTACTCAAACTTCCTTGGGAAATACTTCCACATTTTAAGTGACAAGTGACTGTCAGACAGATGTGGATCTAGTGAAAGCACCAGCTTTACTCCAGTCGTTAAAGATTAATAAAGCTTAATTTATTGTTATTTTAGATAAAAATAAATATAAGTAGACATTACACTATTGCTTCTTTTGCTTAGTTGTGTTTATAAATGAGCAAATTTCAAACCAAGGGTCAAAAAGCATCTATTCATTAATTAAAAACAACTTCCCAGAGTGTTTAGTGGAGCAATCATAATCTTGCTTTGCTAGTGATGTGGGTGATATCTAAATATTTCTAGCTTCATCCAAAACTATAGCCATGTGTGATCTTTGTAACATCTGTGTGTGTCAGCCTGTCCTCTGGCTATCTGGTAAAGATTGCATAGTTCTTCTTCAAATAATGTTTTTAAATGAAAATAAATAAATTTCATGTAATTACAAAGGAAATCAGTTATACTGACATTTAGTCATCAAGATACTTAAACTAAAAATTCAGGGAAACGTAATAATATATGTGCTTCTTTACCAATGTAATAAAAACAATATTTAGTCATGGATCTGAAACCTATTGAAATTTTATAACAAGTGAAAACATATTTTAAGGTTTTTACATCAATGTAATCTTATATGAATATAACTGTAATTTATGTAGGTTTCAAATCCACATCTATTAATGTCACTGTAGTCTGTTACTGATATTCATAATGTAAGAAAATACTGATTTCAATTAGATATTAGTAAAATATAGATATAACTAATATTTTCCTAACTCATGAATTATCTAACTTACATTCACAAATTCCAAGTTAAATCACTCTAATAGAAAGTTAGGTGAGAACATCACAGATATAATATTTTGAGTTCTCTGACAACTAGTAATGCTACAAATTTAGGAAAATAAAACAAATAGGCAAAGTGCTTCATTTTTTCAAAATAAGCAAACATTGTACTGACTTCCCATTCTCCCAGCGATTAGTTTTTCATCATTCGTGACTGTATGACTATTGCTTGAATTATAGGTGGTCATAAAGTAGGCAAAGCATAGCCAGGTGTTTTTTAAATATCAACTATTTTTATTTTCTCTTGGTTATTCCCCCTTTTTCTCTCCCATAACATCCCACCCTTAAATCAAGTAATAAGATTTTCTGTATAAATTGCCTTCAGAAAAAGAATCTAAGAGGTTTACATAGATCTAAGGATTTAGGGAGTCAAAGACTTAGGACATAATTAAATTAATTGAGGAAATGGTATTTTATGAGTGAGAGACAATTCTATCCTAGCCTAACAAATAATTCCTTGGGCTTGCAACAGGTGATGAGGTGGAGAAAAGTATGAAATCAGAGGCTGATTTGAGAAAGAGGCTCTGTATATCCCTTAGGCAGATGGTCAGGTCCCAGAAAAGGAACACCTGTCTCAGTAATTCAGGGCAGGTAGAGCTTCAAAAAGTCTTGGAGATTCTTAAGCCCCAATATGTAATAAAAGTAACTCTTATGTATGGAAAAGAAATATCTAAGAGACTTATGAGACATGAAAGAGCTGCCCAAGTGATACCAATGGTAATGTAGGTGGAAGAATTAGAGTATGAAACTTCAATGGATAGCTAAGGACAGATGGTTCTCCCATCCCCCTCCTCAAACACCTTGTTGCTTATATAGTATTAGAATTTGCATACCCACTATGGATGCAAGAAAACATTTATGTTGGTAGGAATTAAATTTCCTCAACTCAGTAGTAAGGGTAATTCCAAATTTTAAAAACCAAATTGGGTTTGTAATTATATTATCTTGCATACCTTAGTTTATAGAGTTAGTTTTCTCAATGTTTTAAAAGTCAGTCTGTCAGAATAAAAGCTAATCCAAGATGTCAGGAATGGTCTTTTATTAGCTAATAGATGCAGACATATCTGAATTCTAACTCACGTCACTACCACTGTTCCATACAGAATTATACACTTAAAATACAAATCTACAAGAAAAAAAT
>PVKP010003323.1:51009-110443 GCA_004027715.1 Plecturocebus donacophilus
ATGCTCATCATCACTGGTCATTAGAGAAATGCAAATCAAAACTACATTGAGATACCATCTCACGCCAGTTAGAATGGCGTTCATTAAAAAATCTAGAGACAACAGATGCTGGAGAGGATGTGGAGAAATAGGAACACTTTTACACTGTTGGTGGGAGTGTAAACTAGTTCAACCATTGTGGAAGACAGTGTGGCGATTCTTCAAGGACCTAGAAATAGACATTCCATTTGACCAAGCAATCCCATTACTGGATATATATCCAAAGGATTATAAATCGCTCTACTATAAGGACACATGCAAACAAATGTTCATTGCAGCACAGTTTACAATAGCAAAGACCTGGAACCAACCCAAATGCCCATCAGTGATAGACTGGACAGGGAAAATGTGGCACATATACACCATGGAATATTATGCAGCCATCAAAAACGATGAGTTTGTGTCCTTTTTAGGGACATGGATGAACCTGGAAACCATAATTCTCAGCAAACTGACACAAGACCACAAAATCAAACACCACATGTTCTCACTCATAGGCGGGTGTTGAACAATAAGAACACATGGACACAGGGAGGGGAGCACTATACGCTGGGGTATGTTGGGGGAAAATAGGGGAGGGACAGTGGGGGGGGGAGAGTTGGGGGGAGATAGCATGGGGAGAAATGCCAGATATAGGTAAAGGAGAGGAAGGCAACAAACCACACTGCCACTTGTGTACCTATGCAACAATATTGCATGTCCTTCACATGTACCCCAGAACCTAAAATGCAATAAAAAATAAAATTTAAAAAAAATACAATTTCAAAAATAAGAAAGTCAAAACTTCCAATGTAGGAAACTTTGATTAGATAGGTGGGAAACCTGCACTATTTCTCCAGCCCAAGACAGATCCCGAATCTAATAACCGTCCATCCAAACCAGTGGAAGGACAGGAGTCTACAGAGAATGTAAATTGGCTGGGCCACAGTGTCTGTACCTACTCGATGCTGGGCCTGTCAATGTCTAGGAAGCTGAACAATCAATTAATTATTCTTTCTCCTCATCTAGTTAGTGTAAATACAGAAGAATGATTCAGAAGAAAGTTGATGAGAGACAGAAATTTGAATGCCTTTCTTACCCTTATGCATAAAGGAAATAAGGTCTAGAATTCATATTTCTACTTATATTTAAAAGAATATATTAATTAATATGTTGACTTTATCTGTGTGTCGCTTTGGAAGAGATAGGAGGTTTGGATTTCAAAGCTCTTGACAATTCATCCTTAGATTATCACCATATGTAAAAAAAAATTTATAGTAATAAACACCTGAAAGTACTAAATTCAGGCAAAAATGAATAACAAATCTTTATTTGAAGACTTTTATTGTGGATGAACGGATTTAGCAAAAGATAGTTATTGGAATGGAAAGGGAGAAAGCAGTTAAAGTATTATTTGGTGAAATGAGAACAGAAAAATAGGAAAGGATAGATGAAAAGCTATTTTTCAGAGGCTTTAAAACAAGTTTCACTTCCATTCTAATCTGTGCTCTTGTTGTTTTGCTTTTTTTTCTTTTTAAGGGACTTTTCCTTTTTGAAAATATGTTGCACTGTTCTTTGGATTCCTAACCCATTGCTGAAGTCAGATGACAACACATTTGCAGTTCCTGGCACCCCAATCCCCTTCTGTCAGGATTGTAAATGATGCCACTTTTCAACAAGCAGCGATCCAGTCAGGGGATTAGAGGCATGAATTTTAACTGACAAAAAATGAATTTGAAGGTAACAGACGCTTTTTCTGTCACTATTTTCTGAGAATACTGGTGCTAGTGAGATCTGAGGTGCAGCTGCTTATTTTATTTGCCACTGTTAAGTGGAAGTTACCAAATACCTCATCAGCTGTGTTTAAAGACCTAATGGAATGGTAAAGTGTGAATAGGTTTGTTCCTTCTATATTGGCTTCCACCGTATCACAGCTTGCTTCTACTCTCTGAAGAATAATTGAATAAATGTTCAGGGGGACGTAGGAAGTAATACTGCTATGACTAATTAGTAAAGAAGTTTTATATCATCTAAATTGGATCCTCTGTGACATTCCATTACTCACTCACTACACTGTAGTATACGTTGAGTTTAGGCATAAAGTTAATGTATTTTTGTAAACAGTAAGCTCTCTCTCTCGTATGTCACATCTCAGAGATGCCAGATATTTCTTTAAGGTTTTGATGATAAGTAAATACATACACACAGATTTCATAACGAATCATTTTTAAGTTATCTTGGTTGGAATTTAATTTAATTCCTCTAGATGGTCTCTGTTCCAAGGAGGGGAGTCTGCTGATTCCAAAGACCAGATTGGTTTCCTCACTCTGGAAACTGCAAGCCAAGATGACAAGTGAGAGAGATAATATGAGCTTTATGTTAGTATGAGAAATGGTAGTAATGGGGCTTTGCCTGTAGTTTGAAGGTGATGAAGAGAGAATCCAGTGTGCATCACAATTGGAAGGCTGTGCAGGATTTAAAATCTCTTTAGCTCCCTTTATTTTTGTTATAGTAATTATATTTAATTATTTTATGAATATACTATATATGTATTCTTAATATATGCATTTATTCAATGTTTATTGGCTACTTGTTGTCAGTGCTGTGACTCTTTTTGTAACTGTTTGAATAGGAATAATATGAGTGCCTAATGGAAAAGGCAGTATTATTAGCTTATCTAGGCTGTGAACTGATAATTAGATGGTTAATTTTGGAATTATTTAATTATATGATTTATATATTTAGTGTTGTAACTAAAAGCAAAGAAATCACATAGGATCCTATGTGATTTTCCACTTACAATGGAAAATTTAACAAATACTAAGTTGTCAGTCCTAAGTACCTTTTGTGATTACCTATTATGAATGTCCAATTGAATACTAGTAGTTCTTAGAATCTCAGTTCATATAACATTTTAGAGTTATATTTCCTACCTTCCAGGACTAAGGAATAATATGAGTAAGATATTTTCATTATAATTTCTTGCCTTGTTAGTTGGTTTAGGTTGCTATAACACAATACCATAGACTGGGTGGCTTATAAACCACAGAAACTTATTTCTCACAGTTCTGAAGGCTGAGAATTCCAAAATGAAGGCACCAAAAAATCCACTGTCTGTTGAGAGCTTGTTTCCTTGTTCACAGGTGGTGCCTTCTCCCTCTGTCCTTACGTGGTGAAAAGAGACTAGGCAGCTCTCTGAAATCTTTCTTATAAAGGCACTAATCTCATTTCACAAGGGCTCTTACCTAGTGATCTAATCATCCTCTTCCCAAATGACACACCTCCTAATATCATATTGGTAGATTCAACTTACACATTTGGGGGAAACACAAACATTCAGACCATAGCACTTTCAACATTACATACTTCGTTTATTTCCTTTTCAATCTGCCTAGAACTTTACATTAATTCATGTAAAATTGACTAACTTCACTCTCCACTTAGTATGAGAAATGGAGGCTCTCTGAATGAAGAAGTCATTTATTTTGTTTCCTACCATCAAATCTCCATCTTTCAATAGAGTGCATAAAACATAAGGGTAGAATAAATATATTAATTTAAATAAATAAAATAATGAATACATCTATTAGCATAAGGATAATTTTAGGGAAATTTTAAAATAGTGGACAATAAACATAACACACTATTATAACATAAAAATAACCACTCATGATAAAAAAAAAAAAGCATAGGGTAATATGGGAGAATGGTAGTGAAGTTTCTAATTCTAGTTTGGTGGCTACCAGGAAAGTCTTTTCATAAAACCTTGTCTTCATTGTATTTTACCTTTTCCAGCTACCTCATGTATCCTTGCTCTATCAATCATATTCTCTATATGTGGAGCATAAACATATTTAGTTTTATTTTTTCATCTTATTACAACTATCTGAATCCCTACTCCAAAAACTTAATAACATTAAATTAAAAATAAGATCTCTTCCTGTGTTGGAGGAAAAAGTGAGAAGAATGATAATAGATAAAAGCAAATTATATAAAAAGGAAATCAGTTGAAGCAGTTTCCACATAATTATATTTTCTTTTCTGATAGAATATAGTGATTTTATTTCCTGAAGGTGATGACAGAGGAGGTTAAAGAGCACACAAAAGACTACAAGTATCTCCTGAGCAGAATGTGACAAAGATTACTGGGTTATGTGAAAACATTTCTAAGATGAATTAAAGACCAAGCTGAATGTAGGTATAACAGATTTTTTACTAGCATAATCCAAATTTGTATGTTTCCTTTTTTCTACATATGCTATTCAGTACTTTCTCTTTTCTTGTCTTATTGCACTGGATAAAATCTGGAAATAAGTTTAAATTGTTAGAGAAGCTGTTTCATTTTTAATTTCACTAAGAATTATTTGCAATTGCATAATATGCTGTTTACTGTTTGGAAGCGAATTATACCTTTAATTTTAATATGCGTAATATGCTTAAGGCAAAATTTTAGAAGTTTGTCTTTTGTTCAGAGCAGAAAATACTATATTTTAAAATACAACTATTTAATGTATTATACTACTTACTGATATTATACATATTAGCATAATGCATTAATGGACTGATCTATGTGAATAAAACTCTTAACATTGAATCATCCTTCTATTCCTAGGTTGAAATTTCATTGGCCATTTTCTATTTTTGGTAGTCCATGTGACTTATGTAACTATTACCTTTGAGATTTCTCTATTTAATTTGCAATAGGGATCGATAATATTTTTCTTCTTGCTTTGGAATCTTTACCAATTTGGTTGTAAATAATAGATAATGCTTATTCCTAACCCTATAAATTATATGTTTATCTTATAAATTTAATCTATAACTATTCCGTATGTTTACATTCTATAAAATACTTCTTACCGTCTGCTAAAATTTGTGAGACCACTACAGCTTTTTAAATACATACCTTTGATAATTCTTTAAATTTATTCAGAGATATTAGTCTGTGTTCCCCCATCTTGGTATGTATCTTTAGCAATTTCAAGTTAAGTTTTAATATTATTATCAAAAGCATTTATATAAAATTATAACAATCTACTTTACATGATGCATTCTCTTTGAATCTGTGGTTTCATTACCTTTATTATTTGTAATGCCATAGTTTTTGTTTTCTTTCTTTGTTTTTCACCTGTGTAACCAAGAATCTGGGGGTTTTACCCTAAATTCTTAAAGAAAATATATAAATCTGATATATA
The DNA here is from genome assembly GCA_004027715.1 of Plecturocebus donacophilus. Classification (NCBI taxonomy): domain Eukaryota; kingdom Metazoa; phylum Chordata; class Mammalia; order Primates; family Pitheciidae; genus Plecturocebus; species Plecturocebus donacophilus. The sequence goes on from PVKP010003323.1 coordinate 56,223, forward strand.
ATATTTTTATTGTTATTGTCCTAAGGTAGACATTTTCCCTGCTAAGATAATCAATGATTCCTTTGTTCTATTTTTCTATGCTTCCCCAAACTTCTTAAGTTGAAGGATTAATTCATTTGTATTAGAATAACTTAAAGTTATGAAGTCTTCTTAGAAGAAAGCTTAACCTGCAATCCATAGATTTTTGTTACAAAAAGAATCTGTAAATAATCAATATTTTATACTTTCATTACTTTCTTGATATAGAATTTATTTTGCTTTATAGAAATATCTATAAACATAATTTTCATTTTACTTTACTAATATTGTTTTACCACATTGATGTTGGAAGAACCCAATCAATGACATTTCTACTTAGAGTAAATAAAGTTTTGTGTGTTTGTATGTGTGTGTGTGTGTGTGTGTGTGTGTGTGTATGTCCGATTATTAAATCAGTTATTGATTATATTTTATACATTTGAGAGAAATGTTCATCTTTATAGGGTGAATATATGTTCACATATTTCTCATTTTTTTTTTTGTCTATTGAGCCGAATGTTTTATTTCCTTATTTTTATTCCACTACTGGTTATAGCAACAAATATTTATATATCAATATCAAACAATGAAGACATAATGCCTATAGCTACTCCTATCCCCCAAAAAAACCTATTTAGTATTTTACAACTTCTCTGCCACCATATGAAATTTCTATTATTATTGCTAATATTGTGCCATTTATACTTTGCTTTCTTCAAAAATTTATTTGAACATTACAAATCAAATTATAGAGATATAAAATTATTTAGATATGTTATAGAGATGTAAAACATTGTATTACATAGTATAGAGAGATATAACAGTTATATAAGTATCAAATAGAGATATATACTGTCAAATTTCAATATTTACTATAATTTAGAATACTGCTTAAGCCCTTGTCTAAATAGAATACATTACATTAGTTAATCCTTGCAATAACTCTACAGGCTAGATACTATTATTAAACTATTTCTTCAAATATAAGGAAATAAGGAAAAGAGAGCTATAGTAGATTGCTAACTCAGGTGGTATAAGGTAGACCTGGAATTTGAACAGATAAAATACTTCTTTACCATCTGTGCTGCTAACCACCTTGTTACAACATGTCACAGTATAGTATTTTAATATCAATTCTAAAGGTCTTATTGGTTACTCATTTCTCCTGTCTATATAATATTTGTATCAATAAATTGCTCTGGGCTAATTTGTGGCCCATAGGTCCTAAGACGGATAAAATGAATATTTTTATCCTGAAACACACATGTGGTTAAGGGGAGAATCCTAAGTGCTTACAGATTTAGGTTTAAAATTTGGATATTGGGCCTGTGGGACAGTGCCTTTAAAACGGCAGACTTCTGCCTGAGTGACAACATCAGTTGTTTCTGCCTGGTAATTGAGAGATTAAAAATAAAAAGCCTCAGTTTAATAGTCTGCCTCTGACTTGGTAGATATTTCCCTCCAAAATGTGGCTAAAACACCATTGAACTTGGTTGTGCCTCAATAAGAAATAAATGAGGCAGTGCAGAGCTATATTTACCTACTTGCATCCTTATCGAGTTACGTAGTCTTTACTATTACTCTCAAAGTGTAGCAAAGTGAAAGCAACATGTTTCCAAACATAAACTTATGTCCTAGCCATCCTCAAGACAAACTCAGTGTTTGTGACCCTCTATCTCAACTTTATTCTTATTCGGTTTTCTTTAGGCTGGAATATTTTCTCAAGTATTCTTTTTTAGAGAAGGCACATGGCAGCATACATTTTAAGTTTTTGAAGGTTTATAAATGGCTTTTTATCTTTACTTATGAAACATATATTGACAGGGTTTATCACACTTAAGTTTTGGTTCTGTCCTCAATAATATAAACCTTCCAGAGGCAAGGACTGTGAAAAGGAAATGCCAGACTTCTCCTTCTTCTTACCTATTTTTTCTGTTTGCAAGATTCTCAAATGTTCACTTCATTCTTAAATCTAGAAATTTCAGAAATATTAACAGAAATGATTCAAGTGTGTATCTTTCAGAAAAAGTCATAAGTGAGCATCTCAGGTTGCTAATGGGCTGCTATAAACTCTGTGGTGTAGCGAGAAGGAATTGACTCCGTGAGCTGGAGAGCTCGACAGAGATGATTAATAACTCCCCTGGAGCCTGTGAGTAAAAGTGGACAGTAATCAAGTCAATGCTAAAATGTTGAAGCTCGTATCTCTTTGTTTCAGATAAGAATTTGATGATTCTGGCCTGGAGGTAAGGCCCTTTTCTGATTTTCAATAATGTAATTGTTTTGTTACTAGTATGAAAATATACATCTTAATTGGTTACCATGTATTCCACCTTTCTTTTAAATTTGAAATTAAATATTTAAATTAAAACATAGAGTAAATTTTTAGTTAAAAATTAGTTAACTTTTACCTTAGTGCACTTTGGACTAATTGAGTCAGGTAAATGTTAATCAAGATCTCATGCTGGGTAAAACACGACATAGAAATATGTCCTTATCGGGCCAAATTTAATTTAAAAATAGCAGAAATATTAGATATTTTAAAAAGGAAACGAGTTAACCTAGAAAACTCTTTAAACACATAGTAGAAAGCCAAAAACATAAAGGAGATGCTGAGGTTATACAAAGATCAATAACTGCAGGAAGAGGCCCCCACCCTAGGAGTGGGTACATCAAAAAGAAGAGTCAGCTGTGCAGCACCCAGGAGCTTGTAGAATGGACTGTGTAGGGACAGTGCTTGAACCTAGAGGGAGAAGCTTTGCGGTGAAAGTATCATGAGTTTGACATAAAGAACTCTGAGGAGCGGGTGTAAATACCTGTAACTATAACTGCCAACAGGAAAGATACCCCAAGGATTCTGGAGGGTGGAGCTGGAGTTGGCTGTTGTCTTTTGAGAAGGGACACTGTTAGAAACTAAATGCTGAAAGAGAAACTCTTGCACCCTTCCCCTCACCTCCAATTTCCCTCTGGATTCCATTGGCAGAAATTGACAGTAAGCTAACTAAAAAAACGTCTAGGAAATACAGTTTACAGAATTCTAGAACCAGCAACTCGATGAAATGTGTAGATGAGTCGACTCAGAGCCAAAATCTCATAGTTACAGGGTACTTGGCCACGTCAATGAGAGGGCAGTGAAGAAAATCAGAGGTTCTAAGGGCAAAGTTGAAGAAGGTCAGAGAATATTTGCATATTACAACCTCATAATCGACAAATAAAACAAAAGACACCAATGAAACTGCCCCTCCAAACCCAACCAGCTTCCTCATTTTCTTAACAACAACAATAATAATAATACATTAATTTAACCAGCCTTGTTAGGACTACTTACTCTTAGGAAGCAGCTTTAGCCAACCTTTATGAATAACAGATGAGGCTAGAATAAACTGCAAGAAACAAGCCTTACAGGTAATGTGAATTTTTTAAAGATAACTTTAACTCTTGAAGTCAAGTTTCTGTCATTGATGTTGTCATGTCTCACAGTTAAAGTATAATGAATAAAAGTATACAATTCCTCCTATTAAATAAAAACACTAATCTTGTAGAAATATATAGAATAAATTCAGAGAAAGCTGGGGGCATCAATAACTCGTTCAAAAATCGCTATCTTAAAAGCCCAGGTCCAAGAATAGAAGTTAGTATTGTAGACTTCCAAATAAGCATTTATTCAAAAATATAACTCTCATCACTTAAATTGTGAGCAATACTTATGTAGAAACAAAATTTCTTTTTGCCTTTCCTCAGTACTGAAAAAGTAATATTTCAGTATAACTGCTGGAAGAAAATAAACCCAATGAGCATCAGAAAATGAACTATATTCAGTGGCTGAAGAAACTTGAAGATAAAATTTTTCATGGAGCAACAAGGCATGGTCTTCTGTGCATTCAGCAAAGAAGCACCTGTTTCACTTAATTTTGATGCAAGCTCTTAAATGCAGTAGGACACTCTGCTCCATTGTGCTCACTCTCTGAGCCCTATTTATTTCCTCAATAGCACACATTATAAAGAGTTATTATTTTGTTGTTGTTTTTTTCTTCTGTCCTTCCTTGCTAAAATATAAGCTATGTGAAGACTAAGGTCTCATCTGACATGTTTATAACGGTCTCCCCTCTGCACCAAGCAGAGTTCCTGACTTATAGTAAACATTAAATATGTATTTATTGAATTAAATAGAATCTCTACTTGTGCCATATTTAATATTTCTAAAATACATTATTCTTATTTATCATATACTTTGATATGCCAATAAAGTTACAAAAAAAACTTTATACAAACCAAAACTTATACACAATTATAAAAACTTGCAAAGTAATTTTTAAAAATATAGAAATTTAAAATACCAGTGATGAAAGTAACCTACAAGGACATGTAGTTAAAAAAGTAGAATTTAGAGAATGTGTCAGTGACTTGATACATAATACATAAAAATCTATGGATAATTTAACAAAATAGAAAGATTTTTGTCAACATATTATAGTTTCTTATTAAAGTGGAGAAAGGACTCCACAAAATGAGCATCTAAAGGTTAAAATTTAGTAAATTGCTTGTTAAGCATGAGTTCAGCTCAATAAATTTAAAACTCTAATAGGTTATTACTATTAAATATTCAGTTACAGAGGGAACTATATGTGTATGGTTGAGTCAAACAATCAATAGTCATTTGTTTCTGTTTCTGCTGCTTATTAGCATGGGCCTACCTAATAGAATAAAAAAATCTGTAACCCACATTGGAAAGATGCAATCTGGGGGTCACTGGCAGTTTGCAGAACCCATTTGGACATCAGTGTGTTTCTGCAATAGATAAATGACTCAGTGAAAATTGTGTATACGTTTTTGAAACTATATTAGCTCTTTCCAGCCACTATAATATAGTTTAAGGGTTTCAACTTCAGTGAGCTAAGTAGTATAGTAATGGTGCTTATTTCACAAAATACGCCTAGTTTCCAGGCATTCCTTCGTGCAAGCAAATACTTCTCAGAGCATTATATTACTTACTCCAAAATATTCAGTTGCTTCTAAAAAATAGTAAAATTCATTTTTCTGAAGATCATACAAATAGTTCTCTGAAATAGGCAGGGACATTAGTTTTAGAGATGTGGAAGCAACAGAAGTAACATAGACTGTGCAGTCAGACACACATCACATATTATCAGCTGTGTGAAAATATGCAAGTTGATTCACATTTCTGAAATCAGTCTCTATATTTGTTTAATTTGGACAATCGTATGTTCCTTGCAGAGTTATTGTAAGTATTACATTAAATTCATATACAGTGGCTAATACATAGTGGCACTTCATAAATGGTAAGTATATAAAGAAAATTTTACATCTAAAATTTTTTCTTTACGAAATTGATTTTCGATTTAGCTTTAAGCCAGTTTAGTTTTTAATAGTTTGCTAATGAATCATTGATTGCTCAGCCATGAAAAAATACTAAAATGTAGAGACAACTCAATTAGCTATTGCTTATGGATGAACTCTATTAGAGAATACTATAGAAATTTATACTTATGGAAATAAAATATAGTGGAAGTATTACTTCTGAATCTGATGATTCATTTTCATATGAAAAGAAGAAATCGAATTTTACCACAAAAATCAGAAAACAATAAGCCTCAAGCTCTTCCAAGGAAGTCAGAAAGCGTTATTTACTTTAATATTTTCTAGTACCTATAAAAGTACAGTACTTGATGCAAAAAAAGCTAAAGATGGCCAGGTGTGCTGGTGCATGCCAGTAATCCTGGTACTTTGGGAGGCTGAGGTGAGAGGATTGCTTGAGACCAGGCATTTGAGACAAACCTAGACAACATAATGAGATTCTGTCCCATGAAAAGTCTTTTTCCTAACTCATAGGTTCTTATGAAAATTAAATAATTTAATTTACGTAGAGTGCTAAGAAGGTGCATGGCACACAATAGACATATAATTGTTCATTGCTCATTTGAATATTCATTTTGTAAGCAATTCTCAACATCATAGTATGGCATGAAATGATCAAGTAATTCTGGTATCACATTGCTTGGATGAGTCTGTGTGGAACAAATGGACATCACACATACAGACATATATACACAGAAAGACAAAAGATTATAAAACATTGAGTCTAAACATGAAGTATTTGTAGAATATGTCTTATGAAAAATATATTAAGAAATCTGGTTATATGGCTGGGTGCGGTGGCTTATGCCTGTAATCCCAGCACTTTGGGAGGCCAAGGCACGTGGATCACCTGAGGTTAGGAGTTCAAGACAAACCTGGCCAACATGGTGAAACTATGTCTGTACTAAAAATACAAAAACTAGCCAGATATGATGGTGGGAGCCTGTAATCCCAGCTACTTTTGAGGCTGCGGCAGGAGAATTGCTTGAACCCAGGAGGCGGAGGTGGCAGTGAGCCAAGATCCAGCCACTGCACTCCAGCCTGGGCAACAGAGTGAGACTCTGTCGCAAAATAAAGGGAAGAAATCTTGTTATATATGTGCAGTAGTGAACCAAAATCTTGCCAACATCAGTCCATGTGTTGATACCGGGACATATAACTTATGGACTATTATTTTAATAGGAAGTACTGAAACCACTTACTGTTTTTAACGTATGACTTTTTCTCTTCACTTAGCTTGTGAGAGCAAAGACCTTGTATAATGATAAAAACAGCAATGGAGCAGCAATGAAAACATCATGCAAGGTCTTTTTGCTCTCACAAGCTAAGTGAAGAGAAAAGGTCATATATTAAAAACAGTAAGTTAGCCTTTAGAAAACAAAAGTAACTAGGTAGAATTGGAAAAATAATAGGTTGAAGGAATGATCAGAACCTAACATACACCTTAAAATTATATTAGCATTATATTTGTTGAAGTTTGAAAGGAAACTTTACCAAGTAAAGTTGCCAGGAAAAAAAAAAAAAAAACACAAACAGAAACGCAGCAGGTGATCGGGCACTCAGGAAAGGCTTAAAGAATCTAGCAAAGATTATGTATGCAAAAATATATTGAAGTATGATGAGATAGGAAATAGATTAAAAATTACAACAAGAAAATATGAATTTGTTGTTCACAAGACATTAAAATTCTACGTCACTTTTTTTTTTTTTTTTTTACCAAGGTGCTATTTACTTGTTAAAAGACTGCTGAACATGAAAAGAGATAATATTTCATCCAATCCATTATGTAAAATCCTAGGTATGAAATCATAGCTTGAAAAACTAATGTCTTTATTTAAAAACTTATAGCATATTGAAATAATATTTTCTTCATCTATTAAGACATTATTTAAAAGTAAAAGAAACCATATACATTTCTAGGAAAGCAAAAAAAAAAAAATCATACCTGAGAAACTCTTTTCTTTCATGACTTCAATTGATTGACGGCAGTTAAAATGTCTTCTTTTCTAAGATGTACAAGGAATCCATATTCTACAAAGTGATTATTCTTTCAAAGTATTTTAAATTTCATAAAACAATAAAGAAAAAAAGCAATAGAAGTTTCAAAAAGTTTTTTGTTTAGCAGCCTTCCATGGTATGCAGTTTAGCTTTGCATGATTTCCCCACAGCCTTTGCAGAAATGTTATTAACTTCAGAAAATTGTTTCTCCTCCTACATGTTGAGAGAAAAAAGCTATTTGAAATGTTTATTTTATGTTTGACGTTTCTATTCATAAAAGAAGAGGTGAAAATATTATTGCTTACTTCAACTTGTAGCCCAGACCACAAAACTTCATGTTTATGCAATAATTTACTACCATATGGTTCTGATAAATAAAAATAATCTCACATTTTCTCCACTCATTAATACAAATTGATGTAAAACACACTTCGCATCTCTATGAAAAGAAAGGAAGCCACTGCATTTTCATTTTCCCCTGGTGTGAATGATAACCTTGTTCCTAGGTGGAGGTCAAGAGAGCTATTACACAATAATAGAATGTGGTTAAGAGTTGAGATCTTGCTCATTCACATTAAATGAACTGAGACCTATTGCTAATTATTAAATTTTGTGTGCTGATACATAAAGAAATTTTACGATAAAGAAAAAGATGCACTATCCTGCAAATGGCCTTTTATGTACAGCTCAATCGATAACAGGCTTGAATGACTAACCATATCTAGGTGAATGTTTTATTATGCACTTTAGTATAGTTTATGGGCTAAACAAGCTGCACACAAACATAGAAAAACCATTTGCTATTGTACACTTTAGTAAACTGCAAGCCCAAACACTCAACAAGGTAATAAGTATACATTTCTACATAAAATTTTTATCGCCTCAGGAGCTGTACTGTCTGTTTAATGGTTTACCCTCCACTGACCTGATTAAACTTCTAATTATACTGTATTGAATTAGTCTCTATAATGTTCACACATAAACAAACTCACACCCTTCTATAACTGCAGTTACTAGAATTAAAAAAAAAAACTCGAGAAACTCACTTTTATTCAGAACTCATATGGCATTTTATAATACAACTCTAAATTATCTAAAAACCAGTGAAACTTGACTCCAACTCCAATACAAACAAGGTATATAGACGAACACAATGGCAATTTTTCTTTAATGATTAAACCTTCATGAAACCACAGTGATTCCAGTGTCCCCCAACACATAACTATTAAGAAAATGAATAAATGAACTAATGAATGAACAAAATCTTTTCCAGTTCAACCATTTTTTTGTGATTGGTTCTGCTTCCATCTCTTTTTTTCAACCGTTTTGTTAGTATGCTTTATGTATAAAAATAAATGACAAATATTACAAATACCAAACATGTGACTGAAACAAATTTTTAAATTCATCTAGGTTCTGATGTCTAAAATTATCTAGATAATTGTTGCTATATTCCTAAGGCATTGATACTATTTTTACTACTTTTATTGTAAATATTATATAGCCACTAAATATTGACTGACTGATTTCTGGATTACTAAATGTCAAATATTATTGTTCAAACATGTAAACAAAAAACTTACCAAACATTAAGTCCCTGAGGTCTAGGGTCTGTCGTATAATTAGAGAAGTCATTTTCTAGGATCAATGTGAAAATAAATCAAAATATTAGAAAATGAATTGACTATATTGAATCCTTTATAAAAGTTCAAATAACTTATCAATAAATAAATAGATATACATCAATATATATATATATGTAGATATAAAGACATGCATAAATTCCAACGTAGGATATATGTTCTTCTTATATAACTATATACTTACATTCTTATCAGTACTAGCTGATGTAATTCCATAAAAGGATGTCATTATTACTTCCACTATGTTATAGAATACATTGCCCACTTCTAATACGTAAAATTATAGAGGATAGCTAACAAATCTGACAGTGGGATAATAAGTTGGAAACATCTGGGTTTGAATCTCTGCTATTCCACATTTTCTCACCTGACTTTAGGGAAGACAACTTAATTAACTCTCGTCATTCACATTGAACAATCATTACAATTGTCAGTGAGTCAAAATTAATTATTGCCAAATATAAATGAATATTTTGTAATTTATTCTTATATTTGTTAAGTTTACAATTAAAGAATTTGTTATTTTTTAGTTTAGTTTTTGCTTTTGTGACTTTTGCAGTTGCTTAATATTAATTGTTGATAGGCAAAATATATTTCTGTGAAAAATATATTTTTATTTTACCTCTTTACTATAATCAGAAATATCCTTGTACGAATTATTGTTTTTTAAAAAACACATTTTTAAAAATATAATTCAACTATTACTAGTTAATTTTTATATCAAATATTATATAAGTCAACTAAACTTTTTCATTTTGAAATTTAAAAATAAAACTCTATTAAAACATCTTAAGGAGTATATTTGAAAATCAATTATCTTAAGCTAAATTGAATTTTCTAAAGTTTTTCTTTGTTTTTATTACTTTTTTCTATTAATGTATTTATTTAGATAATATAAATATTACATAGTAAATAATGTATCAAACAACAGGAACCTACTGTTTCATGTAGTAATAATGAAACATGATATCTTGGCTGTCTTCTCATAGTATTAATTTCCAGTATTTTTCTCTTGATGTACAATTTTTTCGTAATCTAGAAATAATGTTTCTATGTACATACTATGTTTCGAATATCAATATTTACATAAAAATCACAAAGCAACTATTTTAAATACTTAATGTAGGCACTCCTAAATTAGAAATAGGTATAAACAAGAGCAAACAGAAGAAAATTGTAAAATAGTATCCATGAAAACATCTGTAAACATTTAAACTCCTACTTAAATCTCTTCACTTTGTTGGTTTGCCATTCCACAAAGAAATAAATACAATAAGGAATCACATTATGCAGACAAAATTTATCCATAGCATGTGTGTTAGTTCATTCTCATGATGCTAATAAAGAAATATTGGGTAATTTATAAAGGAAAGAGGTTTAGTTGACTCACAGTACTGCATAGCTGAAGAGGCCTCAGGAAACTTAATCATGACAGAAGAGAAATCAAACACACCCTTCTTCACATGATGGCAGCCAGGAGAAGTGCAGAGCAAAAGAAGCAAAAACCCCTTGTTAAGCCATCTCCAGAAAACTCACTATCATGAGAACAGCAGTATGGGGGTAAATGTCCCCATGATTGAATTACTTTCCACTGGATCCCTCCCATGACATTGGGGTTTATGGAAACTACAATTCAAGGTGAAATTTGGGGAGGGATACAAAGCTGAACCATATCACTCCACACCTGGCCCCTCCCAAATCTCATATCTTCACATTTCAAAACATAATCATGCCCCTCCAACAGTTCCCCAAAGTCTTAACTCATTTCAGAATTAACATAAAAGTCCAAGTACAAAGTCTCATCTGAGACAAGGCAAGTCCCTTCTGCTTATGAGCCTGTAAAATCAAAAGCAGGTTAGTTGCTTCCTAGATACAGCAGCAGTATAGGCATTGGGTAAATACACCCATTCAAAATGGGAGACATTGGCCAAAACAAAGGGGCTATTAGCCTCATGTTAGTCTAAAATCCCATAGAGCAGTGATTAAACCTTAAAGTTATAAAATGATCTCCTTTGACTCATATCTCACATCCAGATCACACTGATGCAGGAGGTGGGTTCTCATGGCCTTGGGCAGCTCCACTTCTGCAGCTTTGCAGGATACAGCTTTCCTCCCAGCTGCTTTCACAGGCTGGCATTGAACGTCTGTGGCTTTTCCAGACACATGGTGCACTCTGTCAGTGGATCTAGCATTCTGGAGTCTGGAAGATGGTGGCACTCTTCTCACAGCTCCACTAGGTAGTGCCCCAGTGGCAACTCTTTGTAGTGGCTCTGACCCCACATTTCCCTTCCACACTGCCCTAGCAGAGGTTCCCCATGAAAGCCCCACCCCTGCAGCAAACTTTGCTTGCACATCAAGGTGCTTCCATTCATCCTCTGAAATCTAAGCAGAGGTTCCCAAATCTCCATTCTTGACTTCTGTGCACCCACACACTCAACATCAAATGGAAACTTCCAATGCCTGGTGCTTGTAACTTCTGAAGCAACAGCCTGAGCTGTGTCTTGGCCCTTTTTATCTATGGATGGAGTGACTGGAAAGCAGAGCACCAAGTCCTGAGGCTGCAACAGCAGGGGACCTGGGCCTGGTCCAGAAAACCATTTATCACCCCTAGGCCTCTGAACCTGTGATGGGAGGGGCTGCCTCAAAGCTTTCTCACATGCCCTGGAGACATCTTCCCCATGGTGTTGGTGATTAACATTTGGCTCCTTGTTACCTATGGAAATTTCTGCAGTCAGGGTGAATTACTCCCCAGCAAATGGAGTTTTCTTTTCTATCACATCATCAGGCTGCAAATCTTCCAAACTTTTATGCTATGTTTCCTCTTGAGTACTTCACCACTTAGAAATTTCTTTTGCCACATACCCTAAATCATCTCTGTGAAGTTCAAAGTTCCACAGGTATTTAAGGCAGGGGCAAAATGCTGCCATTCTCTGCATAACAAGAGTCACCTTTAGTCTATTCTCCAGCAAGTTTCTCATCTCCACATCTGAGACCACCTCAGCCTGGACTTCTTTTTCCCTACCACTATCAGCATTTTTGTCAAAGCCATTCAACAAGTCTCTAGGAGGTTCCAAACTTTTCAAAATTTTCCTGTCTTCTTCCAAGCACTCCAAACTCTTCCAACCTCTGTCTGTTACCCATTTCCAAAGTTGCTTCCACATTTTTGGGCATCCTTATAGCAGTACTCCATTCTACCTGTACCAGTTTACTGTATTAGTTTGTTCTCACACTACTAATAAAGATATATCTGAGATTGTGCAATTTATAAAGGAAAGAGGCTTAATTGACCCACAGGTCAGCATGACAGAGGAGGCCTCAGGAAACTCACAATCATGGCAGAGGCGAAGCAAACACATCCTACTTCACGTGGTGGCAGCAAGGAGAAGTGCAGAGTAAAAGAAGGAAAAGCCCCTTATAAAAAACCATCAAATCTTGTAAGTACCCATTCACTGTCATGAGAACAGCAGCATGATGGTAACTACCCTCATTATTCAGTCACCTCCCACTGGGTCCCTCCCAGGACATGTGGGGATTAGGGGAACTACAGTTCAAGATGATATTAGGATAGGGGCACAAAGCCTAACCATATCAACATGCAAAAGCTAAATAGATTTATTTTTGCAATCAGATAAAACTCTGAAGGAAAATTCCTCAAATTTGATATATTTGTATCAGAACTTTAAGATTTAAGAAAACCTGGAGCATTCCTTTCTATTTCTAACATTAACATTGTACTTGGTCTTATTGGTTGTGTATACTTGCAGAATATCATTATGAGAAAATAATAACATATCTACTAAAAATGAGCTCAATATTCATGTTAGGTGTAGCTCTAGACATTGGCAATACAAGAGCAAATAAAACAGACAAACCTTAGTACTCATGGAACTTGGAACTTGAATTCCATAGAGGGAGGGAGCATGACATGAGTGAGTAAATAAATGAGAGGTAAAGATTTCTTGAAACTAGAAAAGACTGAAAAGAATTCCTATGACTTAAACTTACAGTATCAACAATACATTTTTTATTTTATTTATTTATTTATTTTGGAATGAGAAAAAAGTAGTTAGAAAGTAAATGTGATAGGGAGAAAGGGAGAGAAAGATGATTATGTTAATAGTCCACTTTTTTTTATTGCATTTTAGGTTTTGGGGTACATGTGAAGAACATGCAATATTGTTGCATAGGTACACACGTGGCAGTGTGATTTCCTGCCTTCCTCCCCTTCACCTATATCTGACATTTCTCCCCATGCTATCTCTCCCCAACTCCCCACCCCCAACTTTCCCTCCCCTATTTCCCCCCAACAGACCCCAGTGTGTAGTGTTTCCCTCCCTGTGTCCACTTTTCTAATGCCTGCTTTAATTAAGATAAACAGAAGAAACTTCACTGCCCAAGTTAAATGTCTTCTGAGATTCTAATTTAGAGAAGCCATCAAACTGAAACTTTAAAAGTAAAATTTGTTACTATTTTTGTATTTTCAAAATGTGCTTTTCTTCTAGAAACCTTTAAAAATGAAGGCTTGTAGAAAGAAAAATGAATGAATATAGGACTGGTGGATAGACATGTTTATCTTTCTCAAACCTTTTATTTTCGCTTTTTTGAATTTTATTACATTTTTGATACTAAAAGGAGTGCATCCTAGTCTAGCTTTTGCCAGGCATAAGCGCCTCTACCCAAATGGTCAGAATCATCCCAGGGGTTTCATACTCAACTGCACATTGGGGTCAATTTATTTCACAATTTCTACTGTCATATGTATTTGAGATAAAGTGAAAATGTTTATTGAATTGCTTAATGGTTATGTTTAGAGCATTTGTTTGCCAGCATGCTATTTTATTTTATACTTTAATCAGAAAACCCCTTTGTGATCTGAGGTGCCCTGTCTTTATTCTTATCCTCCTAACACAGTTGGACCGAGTTCCAGGTTTCTACTGTAACACTAGGTGATACTTTCTCCTTTCAGTTCCTTCACTATTCTCCTTGAGGAAGAGGTGGTTATTGTTTGTAAGTAAATGAGTATCTGTAACTCATTCAATATTCTTGGGGATATTCAATGTTTGAATTTAATTGTACTGTCCATGAAGGCTACTGAGTAATAAGCTGAATATAAGATTTTAGTAAGTCTGAACTTCTATGTTTATTGTATTTATTGCATATACTTGTAATTCATCAGTGAGATTGCCAAAGGATAGTGGGGAATTTTTCCAGTAATGCAGCATGTAGGATGTTCACCTGTGGGATGCTTTCCATAGGATCTTAAATTTCAAATATATGTCTTAACTGTATTTAAAAAATAAAATGGAAAGTGCCAAATTGAACTAGATAGCTACCTCTTTGTAGCTGGTAATGTGCACGTTCATGCTCCTGTATTTTTATGGACAGAAACTGTCTTAAATGTATCTTATCTTTTCTCATGTTCCCATAGATATTGGTATACTCATCAGAACAGTATACGTGTTCTAAAGAGTTGGTTGGATACAAGGAAGGGGATTTTTAGTGAGAAGGATATATCTTTTTTAGTGAGAAGGGAAAATTTTTAAAAAGTCAAGTAGTAATAAGAAGATGAAGACTATGGAAGAGAGGGCCTAACATCTCCCCTACCTCCACAGTGTACACAGTAAAAACAAAGGCATGAGTAATCTATAACATTCTTAAAGTCAGTTATCGAATGTTGTAAGGAGAAAGGCTTTATGAAGAGAAACACATTAACACATGCATTCACATTTTACTTACAGCTTATAGTAATGTTAACTATCCGTCCCTAGAGATGTGAATCTTGAAAGGGAAGACTGCTTTACATCTCTAAGTGAAGCACACACTGATTATGGTTAAATGTGACCTATTAACTCATGAACAACTCATAACTCCATAATTCTGAACTTCTTGAGCACCGCAGGAAACCCAAGGCTTTTCTCTACACTTCACAAAAACAGGTTAAAATGATACAGGTAGCGCTAATTTCAAAAATCATTTCATCTAAAATATTTTCTTATGAAAAATGAACTTAAGATATCTATGAGGATTATATTATCCTGACACCAAAACAATAGTTTTTATAAGTAAAAATAATAATAATAAAATGAAAGCACTAGTAATGTTCTACAATCATAATTGAAATGTATTGCAATTCCATGAGAAAAAAATTCATTTTTAATCAAGTAGGAAACTTACATATCACAGATGGTACACTTTTTCATATATATTTTTCTGACTGCCCCAATTACTTCAATATTTTTATTTAGAAACCATTTGGCTAGCTACTGATTTTTAAATCTTATAATAGTATTCTTTTTATGAATGAACTTGACTGTCTTTCATTTAAAACATACATAATTTTGGTGTATGCATGCAAACAAAAGTAAAATAATAAAAGAAAAGATTTATCATGCAAGCCATAATCAAAAGAGAGCTGAAATGGCTATACATAGCAGAAAATTTGATAGAATAGAAGGAAAATTTCTACAATTCAACACCATTAGTTGTAGACTTTAATATCCTGCTTAAAAATGGATAGAACTAGACAGATTACCAACAGTGAAATAAATAGATATGAATTACACTATAAGCTTACTAGTTTTAACTAAGTAACCTGTAATATAAGGTTGATTTAACATCTGAAAGTCAGTAAGAATAACATACCATATTAATGGACAGAAGATAAAATGATATGATAATCTCTATAAACACAAATAGTGCATAAATTCCAACACACTTTTATGATAATAACATTCAGCACTTTAACAATAAAAGGGAACTTCCTCAGTCTAAGAATGGGCATCTATTTTAAAGCCCAGCTTTCATTATAGTTATGATGAAATGGCAAAAGAATGAACCACAGAAATTAGGAACAACAGAAGATTAGGCAATTTTAGGCAAAATTAGGCAAAATTAGGAACAACAGAAGAACCACATCTATTCAACATTGTACTAGAAGGTTTGGCCACAGCAATTAGTCAAGGAAAACATATTTGAAAGAAATAAGTAAAACTATGTGTAAGTGTAGCTAACATGATCTTGTATATACAAAATCTAAAAAGGCTCATTATATTATTATGAATTGTTAGGAATTATTAGGAGTAGTAAATAATTTCAGCAAGCTTACAGTATATACAATAAATATAAATCATTGAATTGTATCTCTATATCTTAACAATGAACAATTCAATAACGAAATTTAAAAACAAAACAAACAAACAAAAAAACTCTAACTACAATTGCATCAGAAAGAGTAAATTCCCTGAAATAAATGTAACACAATATGCAAAACTCAGGAGTAGTTAAGTCTTCCTCCAAAACAGATACTGACAGAGCCCTCATAAATGGAATTACTATCTTTAAATTGAAACCTAGAGAGTTAACTAGCACCTTATGCCATGTAAGAATACAGTGAAAAAATGCCTATCTGAACCAGTAAACAGGTCCTCACCAGAATCTGATATTGCTGGTGTCTTGATTTTGTAGTACCAACCTTCAGAAGTATGAGAAAAAAAAAAATTATCTTATTTATGAGCTACCCTGTTTAAGATATTCTGTTAGAGCAGGCCAAACAACTAAGACAGATTCCTACTCAAAAGTACTCACAAACCTCAATGTAAGAGCAAAATGTATATAACATTGTTAGAAAATACAAGTATGACTCTTTGCCTTCGTGGTTTGATTTAACCACAATTTATTAGATATGACACCAAAAAGAATTATCAACTGAAGAAAAAATAAATGTTTGATTAAAATTTTTGTGTTGCAAAGGCCCCACTGTAAAAAGAAAAAATTGCATATCATAATGAATTAGCTATCTGATAAGGACCTAGTCTCCAAATTATATAAAGAAGACTTACAACTCAACAATGGCATGACATATAGCTCAATTTTCTTAAATAGACAAAATACTTGCACTCCTATTTTTCTGAGTACACACAAAAATGGTCATTAAGTATATAAAAGATGATGAAATTTATTAGTCTTCATTAAAATAAAAATCAAAAGAGTAACTAGGATAGCTATAATAAAAAAGAACAGATACTGGTGAAATTATGAAGAGATTGAGACCTTCATACACTGCTGATAGGAATGTAGAATGGTGCAGCTACTTTGGAAAATAGTTTAGCAATTTCTGAAAATGTTAAATATATAGTTACCATATGTCTAAGCAATTTCATTCCTAGGCATATAGTCAACAGAAATGAAAAACATATACATTCAAAAATCTTCTCATAACTGTGAAAAGTGCAACAATCCCATAATCCATCAGTGCATAAATTTATAAACAGAATGTGTATTATTTACAGTGGAGTATTATTCAGCAATAAAAGAAATGAAATACCATACATACTACAACACAGATGAACCAGAATTATGCTAAGTGATATACACCAGTCACAAAATATTACAAGCTATGTGATTCCATTTACATGAAATATATGAAATAGGCAAATCAATAGAGACAAAGTATATTGGCATTGGTCCAAGTCTGAGGAAAGGAGGACTTGGAGTATATGGAACATGACTGTTAATGGTTATGGGGGTTTCTTTTGGGGTTATGGAAATATTCTAAAATTAGATTGCAGTGATGGCTATACAACTCTATAAATATATTAAAAACCTCTTGATTGTAATTATATATATATATATATAATGTTTGTGCATTTTAATATACATAAATGTTATTTGAAAACCCTTTTACACATAATAATAACAGCAGGGAGATTGGAGTAAATGAAGGTATAGATAAAATATTATAATATTAGCATTACAGTATCTTAATAGTCTTATGTGGCATAAGGCATGTGGCCATCCTTAAATAATGTGCTTTGGGAGTTGCCATTGTGATAATGTGGTAAAGGAGGCCTGTGGAATAGCTAGGCATGTTTGCTCTGTGAATATACAGAGCAAATAGTAAATGTTTGCCTTCAGGTTTATAAAGCCCTAAGAAATGCAAAGTGTAACACTTTCCTAGGAAGAGTTCCTAGATTGAGTGATTAGGAAAAACTCTGAAACAAAACTTTGTTAAAAGAAATAAAATCACCTTACTGGATGTAAATAATTACTTTGTACAAAAATAAGGGAGATTCCACTAGATAAATAGATAAAACCACTTCACTGCCGGAATAACTTTTACAGTGAAGCTGTCTGAAAAGTCTTATCACTTTGTCACATTTCTACCCATTAACTCCACAGAACAGCACTGATGTGGTTAAGGTAAGTTCTTTTCTTCCAAATTCCAGAAGTACTTAATTTTTTTTTTCAACTACTATTTTAAGTTCATTGGTACATGTGCAGGTTTGTTATATGGGTAAATTGCAGGTCTCTGGGATTTGTGGTGCAGATGATTTTATCACCCAGGAACTGAACATAGTATACAATAGGTAGTTTTTGACCCTCAACCTCCTCCCACCTGCCCCCTCAAGTAGGCCCTGGTGTCTGTTGGTCCCAAATTTGCATCCATGTAGACTCAATGTTTGGCTCCCACTTATTAAGTGAAAGCATGAGGTATTTGGTTTTCTGTTCCTGTGTTAATTTTTAAGATTAAGTGTTCCAGCTACATTTGTGTTGCTGTAAAAAAAACCATGATTTCATTTTGTTTATAACTGTACAGTATTTATGGTATATATGTATCACATTTCCAATTTATTCAGTCCACTGTTATGGACTGTTATGATGAGCATCTAGGTTGATTCCTTATATTTGCTATTGTGAATATTGCTGCGATGAACATACGAGTGCATGTGTCTATAGAATGATTGATATTTCTTTGTGTATACACCCAGTAATGGGATTGCTTAGGTCAAACAGTAGTTCTCTAGCTCAGACACTGTGAAGAGCACTTCGGAGATTTCTCAAACAACTTAAAAAATGATGAATTCTTAAGCCAGGCATGTTGATTCAAATTTATATTTTGCTGATTTATAGTTTTGGGACCTGAGGCAGATTCTGAGCTGCTCTGTATAAATACCCTGATGTAAACAACAGTGATGATAAAGTACATTTTTACAGTTGTTGATACTGTTAAATGAGCTAACATTTGTAAAAGGCCTGGTGTGTAGTGAGGGTAATATAAATATCAGCTATTATCATCATTAATAATATTAACTACCTTTAAAAAGTCACCCATGTTTCCTATTGCTAAATATAAAGTACCAATCAAGGATCAGCAGTCAATTACAGTAAACAAAGATCAAGAAAGCAAAGGACCAAGATAACAAAGCAAAATAACTCATCTAAGACATAATGCATGTAAATAGTAGAAAATAAAACCTAAAAGCATTTAAATTAGCATCCTGAAAAAAGGAAAATGCAGTTGTGTATAAGAGAAATCAGATAAGATTATAACTAAAATACGATTTTTTATATTTTTATCAATACCATATAATAAATATACATAAAGGTTGAATGTATGATAGACAAAATTAGGCAAATAAATCAGAATAAGAAAACCCCAAAATAGAAGAAAAAATATAATTAAAAGCATAAAGATAATGTAATAGAAAGTTACGTAAAATTGAGAAGAGATTCAGAACATTCAACATCTGACTGATTTGAGCTACAGAGGTTAGAATAGTCTCTGAAGGCAAGAAAATCAATACAAAACATGTTAGCTATCATATGTGAAATAAAATATAAAAAAGTATCAAAAACCATTTTGAAACATAAATACTTTGATTTAGAGAAAGTAAACATGCTGTACCATATCGCATAACATGTTAAAGGTACAGTAATTAAAAATGTGTGCTTTTGGTGTAGGACAGAAAAATATAGTAATGGAACAGATGATTAGGCCTAGATAAAAAAGGATATGTAAATAGTAGAGTAGCATGTGATAAAGATGACATTGAATGAATGATTGTATGGCAATTGGTTACATATTTATATCAAAAAGTGTAGAGCTTGACTTTAGAACAAATCAGTTGTCTAAAAATTTCAAGAATATTTAAAATATTCACACTTTTTAAAAATGATATATACAATTGGAAGAAGTTAGAAATAATTTAAAAATTATAATTATATACATACTAAGCATATTGTAACCCAGAACCATAAAGGCAAATATTGCTATTTTTCACTAAAAAAAAAAATAAAAATATTACAAAGTAAAAGACAACAAAATCAAAATTTAAGAAGAAAGAAAAGGAAAGAGAAAGTATAAAGAGAGATAATTGGGAAAGAAGTAAAGAAAGAGGTAATGGGAAAGAAAAAGGGAAGGAAGGAAGGAGGAAGGAAGGATAGAAGGAAGGAAGGAAGGAAGAAAGGAAGGAGTAATTTAAATTCACACAAACCAGCTTGGATTTAAATTTGTTTTACTCTCACACCAGCTGACTCATAAGTTATGTGAAAATTGATGATCTAATAGAAATCCATTAAATAGAAGAATGAGTTTCCTCAGTATTAGTCAAAGTAAAACGTTACTTATGAAGTGTAATTTCTGCCAGGAAGAAATATTTATGCACAAAATATTAATACCAATGTCTAATATTCTGCCTTTCAGAATCAGAAAGGCCTAAATTCTGAATATCATTCCTGGAGTCAAGAAAAAAAAATCAGTAAAACAGTCTATTTGGAAGTATTATCTAGTATAAGACAAGCATATATCATGGGAGAGAAGAAGCTTATCTTTAGCATTCAAGAGAAAGAATACAAAGATGCCATATAAATCTCCTTTTCTTTAAAATTATGTGTAATGGCAATATGGTTTGTCTCTGTCATTCAGGTGATGATCACTTCTTAACTTACCTGGTTAAAGTATTTAATTAAAGTAAACACAGGTACTACAGATGCTATAAGGACGTTCATTCAATAAACTTATTGAATGCCTGTTGGAACTGCAGTTCATTAGGATGAGAAAGGCACAAGAAAGAGAAGGAGAAGCAACAGCAGAAAAATCAAAAGGAAGAGGAGGAGGTCATGGTAGTCGTGGAGAAGGAGGAGAAACCGGAGGAGGAACACAAGGAGGAAGAGGAGAAGTTCCTGCTGGTTTTGTCCTATAGGAAATCACAAAAGAGTGGAGGTGTAACAGCTAGGATTTATTGAGTGCCTACTACTAAGTGCCAAGCCCTATGAGAGATTCTGGATGTAGATTATCTTTAATTCTAAAAATAGAAATTAAAGGCTATTTTGAGTTATTACCATCTGCATTTTGGAAAGGAAGAACCCAAAGCTTTAAGAAAACCACATTGTGCAAATAAAGGATTACATAAAAGTGAATCTACTCTAGAAGATGCACATGACTAATTACAGGGATTTTTGTCTAAAAATAGGTACACATTATTTCATAATCCACCCAGATGGGTAAAACTTTCAATTTGATCTCTAACATTGATTGCTTTACACACTCTTGTCACCAAATACCCACCAGTAGGCAATGGATTAGCAGGCTGGTAGCACAGGCGAATTTCAATGTTTATGTTCCTGTATTTTATGTAAATTCCCACTTTTTATAGCTTTATTACTCTTATTGCTTGGATTACTACAAACTTTTAGACCATTGTTTATTCAGATTTTTTTTCATTTAAATTGTAGATCATTATTTCAGTAAGTTTCAGGAAGTTTTTTTCAGTAACACTCTCTCCTGTAACTGCTCATATGTGTGCATCCATGCACACACGTAAATACAGAGATTCTTTGTTCTAACTAAATGTATGATCATTCTGTTTTGCAAACTTTCTTAGCTGAAGTTAAGAGAAGAGCAAATAAAAAAATGTCAAGGCCCAGTGCAGTGGCTCAACACTGTAATCCCAGCACTTTGGGAGGCAGAAGTGAGTGGATCACTTGAGGTCAGAAGTTCAAGATCAGCCTGGCCAACATGGTGAGTGAGGCAGGATAATTGCTTGAACCCAGGAGGTAGAGGTTTCAGGGAGCCAAGATGGCACCACTGCACTCCAGCCTGGGTGACAGAGTGTTCTCTGGCTCCAAAAAATAAAATAAAATAAAATAAAAGGATTTCTAGATACATAGTTACAGATAATTGTTTCTCCAACGGCCTCCAATAAAGCACAGCCTGCAAGTGTCCCAACTCTTGAGTAGTCTCCTCCGATATTGATTATGGGCTTATTCATGTGACTTCATTTCGTCACAGGAGGCAAGCAGAGATGTGACAAGGTATTTGCATGCTAATGGCTTGCTTCATAACCCTCAGAAAAACCGGCTGTGAAGAAACTATGAATAAAACTATTGACAAGAAAGCCCTTGTGTTTCAGCTGTTACAGCTTAGCCTTGCCTCTAGCTAGTCTACCAGAGAAATACAATTGCAAAGTGAGCTCAAGTGAGATCAGCAGACCCACCTGGTCAACCAGTAGCATCATGAAAAATAAAAAAAAAATGTTCTTGTTTTAAGTCACTGAATTTTAAAGTGATTTGTTATGCAGCATCAAATAACTGGGGCACTTGCTACCTGTCTTTTATTCTGTTACTCACTAGCTCCGTAATGTTTGACAAGTCTCTCCA
Source organism: Plecturocebus donacophilus (assembly GCA_004027715.1). Classification (NCBI taxonomy): domain Eukaryota; kingdom Metazoa; phylum Chordata; class Mammalia; order Primates; family Pitheciidae; genus Plecturocebus; species Plecturocebus donacophilus. The sequence goes on from PVKP010003323.1 coordinate 78,692, forward strand.
AAACCCTGAGATTTTTCCTCATTAATGCAATCAGGACGGTGATAATAACAGCCAATAATTGTATGGTTTCCTATTTAATCCTCACCACATTTAATCCTCATCGAAACCCTATAGGGTTATTGTCTAAATTTTTTGGACAAGGAAATGAAAGAGAGATAAACAAATGTGTCCAAAGTTGCATGCCTATTAGAAGTGGATTTATCTGTGCTTTCAGTTATTATTCAATAAAGCCTAGTTTGTGCCAGTCTTTTAACGAAAAGAGAAGTTCTTGCTCTCTCTGTCTTTATTTCTCTTGCTTGTCAGGTTTGATATACATTAAGTAGATTTTAAATGTTATCAGTAGTTCTTTCTGGTCAATTGTGGGATTTGTCTCTCTAGCCTTTTGTATTTCTGTGGTTTTGCTAGAGGAAACTTTCTCCCCTGTAAAATCCTACATTATTCTATTGTACTCTGGGGGGTAGTCCATCTGCTTCTTCTGGTTTACTACATACCAAGCTCTGCTTAGGAACTGAAATGATATAAATCTGGAGCTGCAGATCTATGCTTGTCAGTGTTATATAATAAAGTTCCTGCTCAGTAATTATGTATGATAAACAGCCTGATTATAATACCTCTCATCCACTGAGGTGGTCTAACACACTCATAATACTAGTTTACTGGCATAACTAGGCTATACAGAGCTTTTTAACGTGCTGTTTCCTGAACAGAGAGAATTTTTTAAAAATCTTTTTCAAGATTGTTCAAATAATAGTGCCTTGCATACTGTATGTACAATTTACATTGAATTAAAATTTGAGGCCTTTACCTCGCCAAACTAATCTGCCCCAAATATGTTTACCTTATTTTCAGTGCTTTATTAAGAGACAATATTTTTTAGGCTATGCAGATTTTTATTAACAAATTATAAAATTATACTTTTAAATAATTTTATTGCTATAAGTAATTTTTGGCAGCATGTTTCAGTAAGCAATATTTTGTACATCAGAGTATGCTAAAGCAGTCCTCACAAACGCAAACAAGATGAATTCACATCAAATGCCACTAAATACTATGTTGGTTACTTGTCCCACAGAAACAAGACTTGAAGTGATCAAGCCAAGAATCTTCCCACTCTGGGTATTTGACAAATTAGAAAATATTTCTTTGGAATGTTTCAAAGAAAGTTGATGTCATAATGCGTCATGGTTGTACAAAATGTGTGAAACAGGAATGAAACCTTTCTTCTTTCTGGTGCCACTCAACAATGTTAAATTAAAAACAATGAGAGATCAGTATTTATATATTTAAGAGCATCTGCTGTTCCAGTACTGCATTGTCTGGATTTGACAGTTAGTATTCCTGGATTTTTAATAAAAAGTACCAGAAAAATTTAATAATTTTGAGCAGTATGTTAATTTAAAGAAAATGGATAATGGCTTTTTCTGGGAAAACTATAAACTCAAAGTCTATGTAATGATATTTTAGCATATATTACATGCAAGATCTTGTCCTTCTTCACGTTCTGTTTATTGACTAGGAGGTAATTCCATTTGCATGCACAAGAAACCTGATTGTTCCCTTAGAGGATTCTGGAGGACTTAACATTCCGATTTGCTCTTCCTTTGCCAAGAAAGATTCACTACATCTAATTGTGATCTCTGTGAGGTCCCTAACACCAAAGGAAGAGAAGAAAGATAATACTAGGAAAAGAACCATGGGTTCTTGAAATAATGCATCCATTACCCTGTTTTCCTGTTCTACCCTTAAAAGTGTTTCCTCACAAATAAGTTTATTTAAGATTTGTCTCATGTACTTATCCACCTACCTAGCTACTTTTCAGTGTATCCAAACTAATATTGTACAGACTACTTTACCTTTTTTTTTTTTTTACTTTTCTACATGCTTAAAGAAGATCTTAAGAGTCATTTTATAGGCAATATTTATTTGTCACCAGTACATTATGAAATGTACAATTCTAAGTATAGTTTTTACATTTTTTTCAGAACAATTTGTTTTCCAATAAATGATTCTTTCTAATATTTTTGTAAGAATGATTTGTTCATCAGTATACACTAAGAACCATTTAAATTAATAAAGGTATACAGATATGTACATATAAACATGCAGATGCATACTTACATGCATACATGTATGGATACACACACATGTGCGTGCTCACACTTTTGTTTCAGAGTCTCTTATGAGATTCATGGAGAAAAAAGTCCATTGATAGCTAATACTTAAAGGAATAAAAATAATGATTTCAGATAAACACTAAAATTATTGCATTGTTTCACGTTAGTTATGAAAAATTAGTACTAGATAAGTGTACACATTCATATATGTTTCTTTTCCATTGGTCATGTTCCATTTTATTTTTGCAATTTGTTAGTACATTTAGCTGCTTATGCCAGTTTTTCCTCTGCAGTTCCTGCTTCAAGGCAAACTTTACCATATATTACTTCTCATCCATTTGTTTATTTACTCATCTTTTCAACAGACATTGAACATATATCATACACACTTCTGTCCAACTGCTCCATATAGATATATGTATAGTTTATCATTGTCAAATCCTGCTTACTCCCCCTCCCAGGAGATTGTAGGTTGAGTGAAATTCATTGTTGGACATGAAGAGACTGACATTGTAGATTATTGTAGGAGATCTCCAGGTACCTTCAGGTGAAAGAAAGAAGTTAAACACCTTCTGAAATTCTGTTATATTATCCCTGGCCTCTTGCCACAAATCCATAAACATGTTGTTCTCTATCAGTATTAAATATATGTATGTATCATATAACCAAGGAAAAATAATATTGGAATAGTTTATATGACTAACTTATGGGTTTATTACAAAGTATGTTTAAGTATTCTATTTTATGTATATAATAAATATATAATGTATTTATTATTTAAAATAATGATTGGTAAATATATACTTTTCTAAAAAATATCAAAACATGTTAATCCACCAAAACATTAGGAAATATTATAAGATAGTGCAAAATCATTAGAATGGCCTTAGAGATGCTATCTTTTTCCGTGGGCTCTTCCCCAAACAAGCAGTGTGTCTAGGCTTCTCCGGAAAATAATGAGAGAGTCAAAATAAAAGAATACTAATTTTAAGGTGTTCTATGACAATAATTATTGTTTTTTGTCTAATGAAACTTTTCATCGTGTATTTTGTATTACCCATATGTATTTATGGTGACTATAATTTAGCACCTAATAAAGGCATTTTTGAAAAGAAAAGAGGTGCTATTGAAAATCACAATGAGATACCATCTCACACCAGTCAGAATGGCTATTATTAAAAAGTCAAAAAATAACAGATTTTGGTGAGGCTGAGGACAAAATGGAACACTTATACACTGCCTGTGGGAGTGTAAATTAGTTCAACCATTGTGGAAATCAGTAAGGTGATTTCTCAAAGAGCTAAAAGCCAAAATACCTAATGGTAGCAATCCCATTGCTGAGTATATATCCAGAGGAATATAAACATTCTACCTTAAAGACATATGCATGCAAATGTTCACTGCAGCACTTTTCATAATAGCAAAGAGACAAAGTCAATCAAAACGCTCATTAGAGACACACAAGATATGTATGAGGCCAACAAACATATGAAAAAATGCTCATCATCACTGGTCACTAGAGAAATGCAAATCGAAACCACATTGAGATAACATCTCATACCAGTTAGAATGGCAATCATTTTAAAATCTGGAGAAAACAGATGCTGGAGAGGATGTGGAGAAATAGGAACAGTTTTACACTGTTGGTGGGAGTGTAAATTAGTTCAACCATTGTGGAAGACAGTGTGGAAGACATTGTGGAAGACAATTCCTCAAGGACCTAGAAATAGAAATTCCATTGGACCCAGCAATCCCATTACTGGGTATATATCCAAAAGATTATACATTGTTCTATTATGAAGACACATGCACACGTATGTTCATTGTGGCACTGTTTACAACAGCAAAGACCTGGAACCAACCTAAATGTCCATCGATGATAGACTGGACAAGGAAAATGTGGCACATATATACCATGGAATACTATGCAGCCATAAAAAATGATGAGTTCATGTCCTTTGTAGGGACATGGATGAACCTGGAAACCATCATTCTCAGCCAAGTGACACAAGAACAGAAAATAAAACACCACATGTTCTCACTCATAGGCGGGTGTTGAACAATGAGAACAGATGGACACAGGGAGGGGAGCATCACACAATGGGGTCTATTGGGGAGGACTAGGGGAGGGACTGTGGGGGTTAGGGAGTTGGAGAGGAATAACATGGGGAGAAATGACAAATATAGGTGATCCGGATGGAGGCAGCAAACCACATTGTCGTGTATGTACCTATGCAACAATTCTGTATGGTTTTCACATGTACCCCAGAACCTAAGGTGCAAAAAAATATATATATGTATATACATATACATGTGAAAAATAAAGAAAATAATGTGGTACATAGAAACCACAGAATACTAAGCACTCATAAAAAAAGTGAGATCGTATCTTTTGTGGGAAGAGAGATGAAGCTAGAAGCTATTATCCTTAGCAAACTAATGCGGGAACGGAAAACCAGATAAGAAATGTTCTCACTTGTAAGTGGGAGCTAAATGATAAGAACTTATGAATGCAAAGAAGGAAACAACAGATACTGAGTCTACTTGAAGGGGGCAGGTGGGAGGAGGAAGAGGAGCAGAAAAAAATAATTATTGAGTACTGGGCTTAATTCCTAGACTGGGAAATACTGTTTATGTCAAATGCCTGTGACACGTGTTTACCTATGTGACAAACTTTCACATGTACCCTCAAACCTAAAAAAATGTAAAAGAAAAATCAGGCCTATATCAAAACACTCCCAGGAAACCTTGGAAGCAGGACCACTCCATCCTTCGAGTTTTTAAGCCTTGTATGTCTTTTTTCCATAATAGGTAACTACGTACCTTTGACAATATGTATTTCTAACCCTATCTCAATATTCATATTTATTTGCTTTATTTTCTACTTAGTCCCATTGCTGTATATTTAATCACCTGTAATCTATATTTATATGAGCTAAGATACTCTGTAAGTGGGTAATTATTATACTCTCATAATTCATCACTGGAAAGTACCTGATAACCCCTATTAATCACAAAATTCTGATATTAATGTTAATATTACCCATTCAGTTTTCTTTACTTTCTACCTTTGTTAAATTCCATTTCTCTTAGTCTCACTTTCATTAGTTGTTGTCTTTGAAATTTCCCAGGACTTTGTCTTTTTCTAATTCTTTTGTCCTAATACTTCAGACCCTCCGATGCTTATCAATATTTAAATTAACTTTTATTCTCTCAGACAGAGAATTCCATGAGAAACTGTGCCAACTAATCTCTTAATAGTACCTTGAGTATTTTTCAACTATGAAGTTTTCAACTATGAACTTGAAGTTTTCTCTTTCTGTCTTTTTGTTGTTGTTGTTGTTGTGTCTCTGCCAGGTTTTGGTATTAGGTTCATGCTGGCTTTATAGTTCTTCTTTTCTGCCTACTCCTTCACATATTAGTTTAGGGCCTAATGTAATTTTGTGACCTATTTTAAGAAAATTCAATCCCTCATATTCTCTTTTTTCTATCTCAACAAATATCATCACTTATTAAAAGCACTTCACTCTCCTTTACACCAGTCTTTAAGTGAGTTTTATGCGTGGCAAGCTAATATAGTTTCCTCTTAGTTTGAGAAATAACAAGAAGTATTTATTTTTGTCTCCCATTACGATAATTCTCCATATTCTGATATTGGGGCCCCTACTGTTGTGAGACTATTGATAGATTTTATGTTGCAAAGCGCTCTTGCAGAGTTAAGATGCCCTAAAATATGGCACTAACTCAGAGATTCTTTTGTTTTGAAGTGTAACCCTTTTGAGAAAGATAAATAATGATAGCAACTCATGCAGTATGAAGCATATCTTTTTGGAAATCAAGACTGTGGGATATGATTGCAAAACGTGTCTAGGACACAAACCACTATCCTAAGCAGTATCCTGAGGAGGACAAATAATAATGTAATGTGACTGTCCAGGAGACTAAACAGTGAGACCTATTCCATTAGTCTATGCATCTACTTCACTGTAATAGAACTGTTTATAGTCCCATTGAAATTGGATTAGAATTTTGAGTATCTTATGAAGGCAATGTTGTTCAGGACCATGCTTTTTGGATTACTTTATTGAGGAGGAGACCTCTAAAGTGTGATTTATCTGAAATACACCAACAGCTCCAAATGACAGAAGTAAATTGGATTCATCCAATACGTCAAAAGTAAAGGAAGAAAATTTGAATTTTAAAGTAATATGCTGTTTAACTTTATTAACCTGTTCAGAAAAGAATTTCAAGAAACTGAGACACTATCATTTCATTCATGATAATGCTAGCAAAATGTATCAGAATGCTTTAAATTGACTCTCATTTTTCCAGATTCTGCTAATATTCTCCTCATTTATCCACAAATTCTTGCCATGTAATCGGAGGAAAATATTTCCAATCTAGAAACCAGAGAAGAAGGTATAAAAAGCACAATTTCTGAACTCGTTGAAAATGATAGTAAGTGGGGCCAGTCCTATTGTCACACTTTGTTCCTAGATCCAACCTTATAATGGAAATTATTTTGGACTGTACTTATATCTTCAAGGGTGGAATTCCATTTTTGTAGGTTTATAACTCCAAGCAGCTACCTCAACACCTCTTCAAATAATATTTCCTTCATTCTATTAGACTAGAAGTTTTCTGGGTGGAGTAGCGTGTCATAAAAACAGTTGATCCAATGGTCATTTCCTAATTGCAACACTTGTTTTGCTATGAAATGATACTTTATGTCTGATACAATGTTCTGTAGGATTAAACTCACACTGAAACCCTAAGTAGTGTTGTTGGAAGCTCTGTGAGCAGGAAATGAAATCGATACTTAGAATACATGTTGATTTTAATTCACATGAATTTCTGACACATTCAGGATGAGAGGCCTTTGATTTAACAGTGATAGGAGTAGCTTGATCAGCAATGATAAATGCAAGCCTATGCATCTGTTATCCTGATCTACAAAGGATGTCTTCCAGTTCCTCAGCAATGCTGGTGCCCCCTCATCAAGGCAGTCTCATGACTTTGCTATCTGGAAGAATATATGTATCAGGTTTTCTGGGCATTACATAGAATAACCACTTTATTATGTCTATTTTAAGTCTTTGATGACTTTTTTCAACATCAGTGAAAGTAGTTCTATCATTTATATCTGATTTATTGTGTGCCATCTCTTTCTTCTAGCTTCTAGGAACCATCTTAGCACCAGATGCCTTCCCAAAAAGATGTTCCTATGTAAATAACTTTCCTTTTTTGTTTTCTATAATCGTATCATAAATAAAATGCCATGACAGCCTTGAATATTTCATTCTTATATTCCAGCTTTCTTTATCTAGAAGCTCAAGATTATGTTTCTCACCATATCATGATTTTAGCTAAATTATTAGCCAAGTCTCATAGCTCTTTTAGTAGACTCAGTACTTTCCTGAACTAGTTAAGACTTAAACTTAGTTATTTTTCTAGTGGTCAAAAGAGAAATGGAGGAATATCTTTAAGAGTAAAGTGAGTTGTCTTGCAAGGCAGAGACATCGTGTGTTCTTCAATTAAGCATTAGCCTTTAACAAAGATGTTCAATGATCACAGTTCCCTGGATATATGGGGTTCAAGGATCCCCAGTCCTGTTTTGCACACACTATTAGCTGGCAGGACACTGGTGTTCACCGTAATTGTGGGATGTTTGTTTTAAATACTACCACAGAAGTGGAAAGGAGGAGATGACAACAAATTAAGAGGTAATTTGTCTCATTTTGTACCATCATGTAGTCATATTATTTTATACCACCTGAAGAAGAAACATAAAGTACAAGAAGATATTTTGAGATACTGAGAGTGGGAGACTACATTCACATTATTTTTATTGCAGTATATTGACATAATTGTTCTATTTTACTATATCTTCCTGTTAATCTTTTTTATGCCTAATTTATAAATTAAGCTTTAGATTCTACCACTACTGTGAGAGCAGAAAAATTAACTTCTCTGGCATGGCTGGGGAAGTGAGAGGTGTAATTATTTGTATACACCCGTAATAAATCAAGAACGCTAACTGTGGTTTCTAAGTAAACAACCTTAAAAAGTTAAATATATCACAGATACGCTAATATATAAGATTTTTAAAGAGAGAAAATTGATTAATGCCACATAAGGCACACAAGGAAAAGAAAAAGTTATAGTCTACAAAATAAATAAAACGAAGATGATATATCTATGCTAAATAAGACATTTTAGGGCTATAAACATTCAAAATAAAATAAATATAACGTCATGACAATACATTAAGGTGTCAATCCAACAGTAAGAAATGAATCCTAAATCTCTATGTCAAATAATTCAGCTTCACAATATGTAGAACCAAAATTGACTAATTATATATTTGAAGACATATTTGTAATATATCACTATCACAAACTTTTTTCATTTGTTTAATAAATGTTCAGTAATGATAAACAATAATTGAAGAAGATAATTATGAAACTTGATGTTACTAATATATAAATAGAATATTCTACACTATGTAATGTGTATGAAAGAACATACTTTTTTCAGGAGAATCTAGAATATTATCAAAATTTGATATATTTGGTGAAATCATACAGTGTATGTTTCTGGCAGAAAGGAGTTAAGCTAGAGAATAATAACAAAAAGAGAGCAAGAGAAAACTGGAAACTATAAAATTTAAAAAGCTGCCTATGAAGCCCCATGAAGGAAAGAAAAATTCACACTGGTTAATCAGAAAATATGTCACTAAAATTTCTTTATTAGAAACTGTCCACAAAAAAATCACGTTCCATATAAAGGAAAACATAGAAATCGTACAGATAAGAGCAAAAGCCAATGAAATGGTAAACAAACATAAAATAGAGGACAATACACCAAAATACGGATCTTAAATGAAAGTAATAAAATTCAGAAATCAATAGCTAGACAAATCCAGAAAAAATATAAGACATTATCAATGCCAGTTTAAGAATTGGGTTATCAATGTAAATCCTTCAGATATTAAAATAATAGTGACATTATGTAAAGATTTTTGCTAATAAAATTGACAGTTTGGCTAAAATGCACAAATAATTTGGGGGGGGAAATTTAGTAAAGTGGGCAGTAAAAGTTGAAGATTTCAGTAATCTGAGTTATACCAAAGAAAATAAAGCCATTATTTTTAATAATTATTACTACCTTTCCTTCAAGGAAACCTCCAGCACAGATGGCTCTGCCATTAAATTCTTATAAGCATTTATTTTAAAAAATAAGTCTAACTTTCTACAAATTGAGTATTTTAGGAAGAGGCTATGTGGGAACTCTGTACTTTCTGCTTAATTTTGCTGTGATCTTGAAATTGCTTAATAAAAATTGTCTATTAAAAAATCCTCCAAATAAGTTTAATTTCAGTTTTGCTTTTGTTTTGTTTTGTTTTGTTTTGTTTTTACTTTTATTTTAAGTTCACGGGTACAAGTGCATGTTTGTAATATATTTAAACTTATATCATGAGGGTCAGTTGTACAGATTATTTCATCACCCAGGTATTAAAGATAGTAACCATTAGTCATTTTTCCTGATGCTCTCCCTCCTGCATTTTGTACAGAAAATCTACACAGAAAACTATAAAATATGATGGTAAGAAACTTAGAAAGAGTAAAATATTACAGAATGATATATTGATACATTGGATATAATTTATTAATAAAATATATTTTCAAATGCAAATAACCCAGTAAGATTTTTTTCTTATGAAAATTGACTATCTGATTTTTATATTTATACAGAAATAAGTAGAGTAAGGCAGTCTTGAATAATAAATATGCTTACATCTTACAAAGCCAAAAGTCAAATCTATTATGAAGATAAAATATTATTTTTGTGCAAATATTCGCCAAATAGAATATTAGGCTGAAAGAGAAAATCTATAAAAAATTTTATTTATGATTTCGAAGATACTGCAATGCAGTGGGAACACTATGACAAAAAAAAATTCTTTAAAAGATGCCTACTAAAATGACTAAAATGAAAAATATAGTACCAAGTTTTGTTGAGTATGTGGCACAACTGGAATTCTCATACTCTGCTGGTGGAAGTCAAAAGTAATACAACTATCACAAACACAGTAAAAAAATGATTTTTCCTTTTTAAATAAAATTTTTCCTTTTTAAATAAAATTGAAGACATATATACATTTGTCCTGGAATTTTTTCTTTTAAAATGGCATAAATATATGTAGAAGTGTGAGTATATACAGAGAAAAAATTGTATACATGTATACACAAACTAACATACTTATTTATGTTATGTAATATATATACACATATATATTATATATTATATATATACTTATATATTTGACAAAACTCACTTGGAAGACACTTCATTACAACACTTTAATAGCCTTAAGGGGGATTCAGGCCAACTATTAATTGATCATAGAATTGATCAGTTTTACAAATTATTGTATGTTAAATACTGTGAGGCAGTGAATGAACTACAAATTAATTCTTAACATGTATGAGTCTCAAATATAATACAGAAATAAAAAGACACACAGTAGAAAACATGATCTGTTAATAAATGTATCTGAAGGTCAAAACAATATGACATTAAAATCTGGAATGAGAAGCCAGGACAGTTGGTGTTACTTTGCATTGCATATTGCATTGAATAGTGTACAAAATTCGGTTATTTGTAATTTCTGGGATACTAACGATGTTACATTTCCTGAATTTTGTGAGCGGTCATGAGTTTATCCATTGTGAAAATTTATTTCACTATATTCTTATTATTTATCTACTGTCCAGTTGGAATATTATATTTCAAATAAAAAATTATTTAATATAAAAAACAACGTCATTTGTAATCAGCATCTCCGAAGATACTCTCTATAATAAAATATTGTTTTCAGAAAACAAAACTACGAACATAGTATACATATCATGAAAACTAATGTCACTAAGCAAAATATTGTCAAAAATTCTCCAGTTAGGAAATCATTGTCTCCAAAGCCATTGGTATATATCTAAAATAGAATACTATTTACATATATATTTAAGTATTCCAGATGTAGTAAATTAGAATGCATAGTATTCTACATTTAAAATAATAATTTTGGCTTTTATTTTAAAATTATTGTGGTGGGATGAAAATTATCTCAGTCGAACTTTCACATCTATTTCTACTTTTAAAATTCATTTATCAATTCTTAAGATAAACTTCTAAAAGTGAAATTGCTTAGTGATCACATTAGTATCAGCAAATTCTCCAACAGCTGGTATCCATTTTGCTATGGCCACCAATGCATGAAAATGGCTATTTCCTTACATCACTGCATGTTGCATATTACCTTCATATCAGCTTTGCTAACATGAAATGTAAAAATAGCATAACAATTCTATTCAATTTTTACCTTGTAGAAAACCAATTTTATTTTATTAATATTTTACATACAAAAGTTTTCATTTATATGATCACATTTATTATATAAATATAATATATATTTGCTGTTCTTTATAATTTGTACCATTGTGCCATATTCAGAGAAGTTTATTGCTTAAATAACGTACAAATATTCAATGAAAGAACTATTATTTGAAATAATTTGTCATTGTTATTTTCTTTATATTCTTTCAAATAAACATCAAAATTATTTGGTGTTGGCTGTCATGGAAACCAAAGTATTTTAATAATTTTGGGAGAATTGATTGATTTTTGGTTTTGATTCTATTAGAGATGTGGAAAATTACTCCATTTATTCAAAATTTCTATTTTTCAGTAAAGCTTTACAGTCTTAGCAATATGGAATTTTAGAGTTTTAGTAATAAAGACATGAAAACTATCTGCCCACATTTATTTTAGATGTTTTATATAGTTGTGTAAACCATAAAATTTGTTAATTTTCTCATTTTTAAATTAGTAGTAATTATAATACATACAAAAATACACCGTTATTTATATCTTTTACAACTGACAGGTTTATTGTAGAATCTTACCATTTCAAAGAGTATTATCGGTTAATCATTTGGGGCTTTTTTATATTTAAAAAGTAAAACTTTTAGATATATAATTTTTAATTTTCTGAAAATTCATGAGTATTTCAACCATAAACTTGGAAAAGACTAAAATTAAAATCCGTTTCCCAGGTGTCATAGCAAACAGACACAGTGAGAATTCCAGTGACCAATACTTTCTTAATTATTCAAGTTTTAAAATAATTTATTATGTTTTTAGTTTTTAGGTTATACTGAAATAAACTTCCTCACCCTGAGATTATATGTACATTTACAAAAAAATTATTTATTTATTTTTATTGTATCAGTTTTCTAAGGAACTTTAACAGTATATGTGGAATATGTTTAATATTTTGTTACTTAAATTGAGATAGAATTTAAGGATCCTAATTTCCTTTTTGATTTAAATTCATTGCAACATTCTTTCTTCTCACCAATTTGTAATAATACTTTATCGTTTGTGTGTGTGTCATGGTGTATATGCACATTCTTCCGGACATTGTACTTTTCATTTATCTTTAAGAATAGTTCTTTCCCCAGTTCTACACCATTTAATTACTGCAGATGTTCATAGTGTTTTAAGGTTTGATGATGCATATTTCCATGCATCATACTCCATTCAAAAATTTGGAATTTTTTTTTGCCTTCATTTGGGAAAAGGGTTAATTGACTTTGGGGATTATAATCTTTGAGAGCAGTGTGGTGATTACTACCCTAAAGCACTTGATTAATTGAGACTGTAATAGCAGTGAGAGTTGTGTAAATAGTTAAGAGAGAGTAAGACCAAGTGTCTTATCATGTAACCAAAATAGAAGTGAGTTAAATAGAGCAATTAATGCATGAAAAGTTGCTTAACTTCACCAGGAATCAGAGAAATTACAATGATGTTTTCAATTCATCAGACTGGCACAGTTTCAGATGAGTGGTAATACATATGATGGAAAAGAGTTTGGCCTTACCATAAAAAATAGCTTAAGTCTTTCACTTGCTAACTAGTGACCTGCTGTATATTTAATTATTCAACACATATTGTAAGGTGAGAGCTTTGAGTTTGGATGTAGGCTACCATAAAGAGTTAGATAGTGACAGGTTAACACAGAAATTAGATAATGAAAGAGAAAAATAGCTGAGAAAGAAAACAGATACAAAAATCCTGCAAACTTGAGCTTGTAAACTATTCAAAAATACATGAATAAATTTAACACCATGAAAATCAACATAATCCATAATCAGAATGGAAATCCACCCCCTAAAAAAATCATATAGCAACTCTCTCTGACAAAGACATTAAGATAATATAGCATGTATCCAAAAACGTTTAACATTATTTATCAAAGTAACAAAGCTATCAGTTTGATAAATAAATACATACTTTTAAATATAGCTAAAACTATCTTTAAAGACAGCTACATCTATATTTAAAAGGCATACTTGGAAAAAAGATAAAATATGAAAATATATGAAACTACAGTTTTATAAAAATTAAATTGTAAACATTTTACAAGTAAACATTGAAATGAAAACTAAATAGGAACACAGATAAAATGTGTTTTGATTCATTATTTCACAGATAATCTGGAAGTTAGAAAAAATGCCATAGCTGGATCAGAATAGAAAGACCATGAGGTAAATAGAAAACAACAGTTGAAACACTGAGGTTAAATCAGGAAATTTCAATAGTAATTTAATAGGATTTCAAGATGCAGAGAACAAAGACAATTACTGTGATTTACCATTTATAAAACTTGCTAAAAATTTTAAATACTAGGAAAAAAATGCCCTTTTCATATAGAATGTAATCTTCAAGTGTGGGGTAACACATAAAAATAAATCCATATCTAAATATGTCAATTTCAAAAATATCAACGATAAATAATCTTAAAACTACAAGATAAATTCAACATTACTAACAGTCTACATCAGCAACAATAGCAGAATTAAGGTCAGAAAATAATACATCAAAAAAGTAAACACTCAAATTACAATTTATTATCTAGCTATGCATCATTTAGAGCTGAGAATAAAAGAAAGATGTTTTCATGTATACAATAATTAATTATGTATAGTATGCCACCCTCAATTAAGAAAACAAAATAGTAAAGAATGCATTTCAGTAGGGAGAAAGTGAAAAATGACAGAAACTTTGTTAGAACCATAGCAGAATATGTAAGTTGATAAATTATGTCAATAAATCAGATAAACATTGAATATAGAGTAATGTTATCTTTAGTTGTGTTTGAAAATAACAAAAATGATAAAATTATGGAAATGAAAAGTTGTGCAGTAAATATTCAAAGGCAGTGGTTTAAAAAATATTAAATAACTGTAGCATCTGTTAGAAGAAAATATAACATTTATTTTTTAAAATATATTTTATAATAATTATATATATAATTTCCTTTGACGTTTTGAAATATATATATTTCAGAATTTTGTTTCCTATGCTGTTTTAAAATATATATTTTATATTATATAAATATAATGTGTATTTTAAAACAGCACAGGAAACAAAAAGACATTACACTGTGCATAGATAACACAAATTTTATGCTACTAATTTATAGAAATTCATTGGATATGGTTTTATGGCCAGGAATCTCCACATTTTTATATGGGGATTTATATTTATTTATTTTTGCTTTATCATGCCTGATGTACAATGTACTACCTTTAATTAACCATTTGTGTTTTTAACGCTTCTAGAAATTTCTCAGCCAGTGTATCTCAGTGGCTCAGTACATAATTTTCTTGCCTTCTCAGACACTAATTAGACACATATACTTTTATTCTACTATTTATTTCTATTGTTTAAACATATCTCCCAAATTTCAAGTGTTGGGAATATAATCTTCAAATTTATATATTGGTTGGAAATGGTGCTTTGGGAGGTGATTAAAATGAGATAAAATCATAAGAATGGAGCCCCTGTGGTAGGACTGATGGCTTTGTAAAAAGTTGAAGAGAAGCCTGAGTGGGCACACTCTTGGCCACTTGCTATGTGATTCCCTCATTATGTTATGACACAGCAAGGAATCTCTTATAAGATACCAGAAATATGCTCTTGAATTCTTCATCTCTAGAAATATGAACAAACACATATCTATTCTTACAAATCACCAGTTTGTAGTATTCAGTTTTAGCAACAGAAAACAGACTAAGACATCTAAATGTGTTGCTAACTTTTTTCAAGCTATCCATTTTTATTTCTCTTTCTGAGTTTTTTTTTCTGTTTAATGTTTCAAACTGTGAATTCTTTCTTCAAATTTTATTTCTTTAAACACATCAAATATGTATTTTATGATCTGTATCTTATCCCCAGATCTGATTTTCAGGCAAAATGAATGTTAAAAAGTGGGCAAAGGACATGAACAGACACTTTTCAAAAGAGAAAATACATGTGACCAACAATCATATGAAACAATGCTCAACAATATTGATTATTAGAGAAATGATATGAAATCCACAATGAGGTACCATCTCACATCAGTCACAATGACTATTAATAGAAAGTAAAATAAAATGAAATAAAAAATATTCTAATGTGGTTGTGGAGAAAAAGGAACACTTATATTCTGTTGGTGAGATTGTAAATTAGTTGAGCCATTGTAGAAGACACTCTGGCAATTCCTGAAAGACCTAAAGTACGAACTACCATTAGTCCACCATCCCATTGTTGGGTATACGCCCAAAGGAATATAAATTGCTCTATTGTAAATACAAATGCATTAGTATAGTCACTGCAGCACTATTCACAATAGCAAATAAATGAAATAAGCTTAAATGCCCATCCATAATAGAGTGGATAAAGAAAATGTGGTACATGTACACCATGGATTATCATGCAGCCGTTAAAAATAAAAGGACGAGATTATGTCCTTTGCAGGGACATGGATGGAGCTGGAGGCCGTTTTTCTTAGTAAACTAATGTAGTAAACTAATGCAGAAATAGAAAAACAAATACCACATGTTCTCATGTATAAAGAGCTAAATGATGAGAACATATGTACATGTAGTTGGAAATAACACACATGAGGACCTAATGGAAAGTGGAAAGTAGGGAGTGGGATAAGGGAGATAATTTGGTAAAAAAAAAAAAAAAATATATGTTTACTAGGTTTAACACC
Organism: Plecturocebus donacophilus; assembly: GCA_004027715.1. Lineage (NCBI taxonomy): Eukaryota > Metazoa > Chordata > Mammalia > Primates > Pitheciidae > Plecturocebus > Plecturocebus donacophilus. The sequence continues at coordinate 94,913 of PVKP010003323.1, forward strand.
TGGGTGAAGAAATAGTCTGTACAACAAATCCCCGTGACTCAAGTTTACCTATATAACAAACCTGCACATGTACCCATGAAATTATGTTAAAAAAATAAAAAGAAATGGAAAAGGAAAACATTTATATTATTAATGACGATAATAAATCTGCTGATGATTAAGAGAATACTTATTAATCTCATCTATTAAGTGTTTAAGTAAGCAATGCCATAGATATTTCTGAAATTCTAATCACTTATGGAATAACTTCCCAATTACTTTTGCCATCATCAACTCCTGGGAATTTTCTGTGCATTTTTGTTTCTCCTCATATTTCATTTTATCTTCCCATTGATTGGTCTAAAACTTGGTCCCTCTCAACACCATATGACCAAAACAAAAATGAAGTGAAAAAGTGAACAATTTTGGACTATTGACTAATCCTTGTATTATAATATCAAAAAGCTGGAAAAATAACAGGGCTGATACAATTATCTTTATAATTCAGATAAGGTGCACACGTGTCAATCTGAAGACGATCTTGCTCTGTGTGACCTTAAAAAGTACCCAATGAGAATTTACTATGTAATTTTCTTTTTTTAATGTCCTAGAATTCTCATAAAACCACAGTGGAATCAAATACATATTACATATCTTCTTCCAAAAGCTGTATGTACATTAATGAGGCTTTTGTTTTCTTGGAAACATTATACAGTGAAGCAACCAAATTGATTTAACATTGCTGATTAACAGGAAAGTTGGAGAACATGACACTTGTTGTTACTAAACAAAGAAGTGTCCAGGAATATAATTTATATAGACCACAATATGTTCCAAGTGTGTTTCATGTTCTTCTCATTGTTCCTTTCATGCATCTTCTTTTTAAAATACAATCACTTCTTAAATGAAATTTTTTCTGGAAATATTCACCAGGAAAATATTACAATGGTGTCCTATAAAGTTGAGCTTCATTTCTAAGTGGTACTATAAATTGCTGGCTTTATGTTTTCATTTGAATGGTATTTAGAAAGTCTTAGGTCTATTTGGAAACCAAAGTCATTTGAAATGTACTGTTAAAGGTTAATGACTGTGTTAATTAGGGTTCTTAGGGAGACAGAATATACAGGATTTGGAGATAGCTGTATTAGAGAAGATTTATTAGGGAAATAGACTCACATGATTATGGAGGCTGGGAAGTCTCATGATAGACCATGTGCAACCTGGAGCCCAGGGAAGCCAGTAACGTGACTGAGTCCAGCATTCCTCAGGTGCTCAAACTTGGACTGAGACACGCCAACTGGCTTCCCTGGTCTAGGGAATCCAGTGGTATGAATTCAGTCCCAGGTCAAAAGCCCAAGAACAGAGCTGCCGTTTTAAGTTTCAGAGTCCAAGAGCTGGAGGAACTGGAATTCTGATACTCAAACGCAGGAATAGAAGAGCCTCTGGCTTCTTTTTCATATGTTTGTTGGCTGCATAAATGTCTTCTTTTGGAAAGTATCTGTTCATATCCTTTGCCCACTTTCTGATGGTTTTTTTTTTTTTTCTTGTAAATTTGTTTAAGTTCTCTGTAGATTCTGGCTATTAGACCTTTGTCAGATAGATGGATTGCAAAAATTTTTCCCATTCTGATTGTCGCCAGTTCACTCCACTGATAGTTTCCTTTGCTGTGCAGAAGCTCTTAAGTTTAATTAGATCCCATTTGTCTATTTTGGCTTTTGTTGCAATTGCTTTTGGTGTTTTAGTCATGAAGTCCTTGCCCATGCCTATGTCCTGAATGATATCGTCCAGGCTTTCTTCTAGAGTTTTTGTGGTGTTAGGTCTTATGTTTAAATCTTTAATCCATCTAGAGATAATTTTTGTATAAGGTGTAAAGAAGGGATCCAGTTCCAGCTTTCAGCATATGGCTAGCTGGTTTTCCTGACACCATTTATTAAATAGGGAATCCTTTTCCCATTGCTTGTTTTTGTCAGGTTTGTCAAAAATCAGATGGTTGTAGTTGTGTGGCATTCTTTCTGAGGTCTCTGTTCTGTTCCACTTGTCCGTATTTCTGTTTTGGCGAATGTCCATCAATGATAGACTGGATAAAAAAACATATAGCATATATGCACCATGGAATATTATGTAGCCATAAAAAAGGATGAGTTCATGTGCTTTGCAGGGATGTGGATGAAACTGGAAAACATCCTTCTCAGCAAAGACACAAGAACAGTAAACCAAACACCACGTGTTCTCACTCATAAGTGGGTGTTGAACAATGAGAATATAGGGACAAAGGGAGGGGAACATCACACACCGTGGCCCGGGGAGTAGAGGGCTAGAGAAGGGGGAGTAGGGAGTGGGGAGATTGGAGAGGAATACCATTAGGAGAAATACCTAGTGTGGATGATGGGGTGATGGATGCAGCAAACCACCACCATGGCACGTGTATACCTACGTAACAAACCTGCACAATCTGCACATGTGCCCCAGAACTTAATAATAAATAAATTTTTTAATAAAAGAAGGGTCTCTGGCTTTGGAAGCAAGAAAGAGAGCAATAGTTTGTCTTCTTTTGACTTTTCTTCCATCTGAAATCCCAAATTGTATGGTTCCTTCCCACATTGAGGGATAATCTTTCTCACTTAATCCACTGACTCACATATCAATCTCCTCCCCGAAACACCCCTGCAGACACACCCAGAAACAATGTTTTTCCAGCTAAGTATTACTTAATCTAGTCAAGTTCACACCTAAAGTTAACAATTGATAATTTTTATATCATAATTAAATATAAAAATCATTGAATTAACTTAAAAGTACTGAATGTATGCATGAAAGTTATACAATTAATTCAGTTAGAATGTTCACCTAAGATACAATTTAGGATTGTAAACTTACATTTAAAGTCTTAGTGAAGCTTATTTTTTATCAAATTCTTTCTTATTTGATAGTAACCTTCATTGCCTCTGAAAATAAAATTCCACATTACCATTTTAAAAATGATTATTTCCAAATGTTTGGCAATTTCTGGGAACTTCAGAACCTTCATCTTCATAAATTTTAAGTTAACTTAGATATTATCAAACACAGATGAAAGTTACTTCAATTTTTATATAAACATTAATAAGTAAAGAACAAAAAATAATTTCCTAGCATGAAAGAATCATGAGACACAGTATAATTCCACTTGGAAGTACAACAGTGGAACTCAACATAAGCCAATCTCAGTTCATCAGCATTGCCATGACTGCAGTGCTTCACTTTGTTTTATGAGCTACCTAGAGCCAGATGCTATAAAATTGCTGTGAGGGATTACCTACTAGGGACTTATGTAAGCCATGCCAGGAGCAACACAGAGGTCTCTTTATACTACTATCCAGGTAATAAGCATTCTGTATAGCAGACTTTTGGAATGTACAAGTGCTTTTTAAATGATGTCCCAAGAAAGCATTTGTCCCAAACACTAATATTCATTCTACTGCTCGGTTCCTTAGAAATCTCATTCAGCATTGCCACACATGTTTGCAATAATAGCAGTTTTGCTGGCCAATGTTCTCAGGACCAACAGCACAAACATCTCTGCTGGCAGAGTAGGCAGCAACCATCACGTGTTTGGGTGCTTGATTCCAGGCAGTTTACCTCGTTTGTAAATAGGACTCATGGCTGAGAATCCTGGTTTGCAAGTTCTCTCACCTCGTTTGGAAACATTTAATTCATTCTAACAGTCTGTCTCATGTACAGAAAGAAAACAATGTCATAGCGCATCCTGCCATTTCTTTGAACAGCCACATTCCATATTTTACTACTTTTGTTCTCATTTGCTGTAGAGTTGAAGCAAAGCGGCCCAGTTCATAGGAGCTTGTGATTTGTATGAAACAAGCAATAAAGTTCAATATAAATAGATACATGTTTGGATAAACCCTAGGAAGCTTTGAAAAACATATCAGTTAATTATTATTTTAAGTACCAAGGTTCATCTCATGAAACCACATATTAAATAAATGCCCGTTTTTTGGTTTAGTACCAATTTCTTCTGAACATCCTGTGGTGAAGATTCTATGATTATTGTGCCCATACTTCTTCAAGGCAATAAAATGCAAAACCAGCATTCTTTTAATTTTTCATTTAATAATTTCTATTTGGGTCTACTGTGATATAATTTATGAATGTACTCCACTTGGTACATTTAAAAGTTACTTTAACTGTGATCAAGTAGTTTTAACCAAAACAGAATAAAAAAAATCATTTTAAAAATGTTAGTTTATTTTGATTCCTGGTATCCTGAACAATCTATTGTAACAATACAAGCTGACTTCAAAATCCAGTTCTAACCTCATTTTTTTAGAATGAGAAATAATAGGTCTTATACAATAGAATTGTGAGAAATTGAAGGTTTTACTAAAAGAGTTATTTAGATGAGAAAATCATAGCCTCATATTAGCACATCTGTACCTTGACAATCAAATGCATGAGTGCATTATCATTTCAATGAATTATGCAAAATGCTAATTAAAAAGTTGAATTTACTAATCATCTCTCAGGGTCATAACTGGAATTGAATTTGAGTAAGGACAAACAATTCCATGAAGTGCATTTTCATCGTGTAGTCTTTAAAGCTGTTTAGAAATGCATACCAGAAAAACAATTTTTGTTTCTATATAGATGCTAATTGATTTTGCTGTGTTCAACCTATCAGAAATTATTGATTACTCCCTTATGAATTATGGCTACATACTGTTGCTGTGACTTTCAGAAAATGGTGCATTATAAATATACATAATTATAATAAATGTAGACTTTGTGTCATATTTAGAACTGGTTAAGCAGTAGAAATTTCTCATATAATTTTCTATATCTACTATTTACCTTTCAAGCATAAAGTATATTATAAAATGTTTTTTATGTATTTCCCATTTATAATATTTTTGATTCTTAGCCCTTTAAAAACATATTTTAAAATTGTACTCCTGTTTACATCTAATCATTATTTGGAATATCTGGATATTATAGAACACAGTATTGTAATTTTTCAGATGGCTATATTCATGACAGATGAATAATTAGGTAGATTAAAAAATATAATTTTGCACAACTACATTTTGAATATAATGTAATAGCTTCAGTGTCTTCAAAATTCTAATTTAACATTTAGAAATTTTCTTCTTCTATTTGTAATCACACCATTTTTTTCAAACAAAAACTGTAAAAAAAAAAAATTAAATGATTTGATCTTTCTTCTGCCTACACAGTCTTCTCCACTTTCCAAAGGGCAGATGAAGTTCTACATTCTTGTGAACTGAGTGGATAGGAATAAAATGTTATGCAAAAACATTCTCACGCATAAAAGGATTGGTGTATCCCACTGGAACAAAATAAAGTAAGACGAAGACAGACCTCCAATAGCTCCTCCAAAGTACTGAGACAATGTGCCTTATATGAGAAAACATGAATACATATGTTGAATTAAATTCAGTTCACTGGATTTATTAAGTTCAAATTTGTTATAGAACTTTAATGCTTCTCATTAAGCATCTAAAACTTACTGTTAATTTTGAGATACCTTTGGCAGTCAATGTATAATTATGTCTAGTGAAGTCCTACTTTCAGGATTACTTTGGCAATGCCTCTTTTGATTATTAAATTTAAGTGCTTATTACCTGCAATTCTATCAAATGTTTAATGTTCCAAGACAGGTATTTGCAAAGATACAAAACCTCTGTGTTACAAGGACAGGGTAGATCCTGCTAGACATTTTAATGCCATTGCTGGTCACTCCAGCTCTAATTGGCTCTAATTAGCTCTCTCATCCAGCTGTAACATTCTTTACCTGCAGCTGAGAGGCACTCAGGAGAGTAGAAAAACCGTTCCTGTTGAGTGTTTGGAAATATCAGCTAAATTCCTGCCAATATGATCATTATAAACAAGCTGCAAACCCATTAACTCTGATAGGAAGTGGGTTGTGGGAAGGAGATTTGATCAAAAGTAGCCCTACAATAATAGTCACAAATGTCCAATGAAAATTCATACGACTATGTGAAAAAGGCCCATAAGTAAAGACTGTATTTAAAACAGAAGACTGGACAGGCTGGGTGGAAATTCAACTTTCTCTGTTTATTTAGCTTACTTTCCACTTAAATTTAGAAGCTTCAGCTTTATTCTGAAAACTTAGAGTGATTATAATGAAATGTTCTCACTACTGTATGATTTTCCTCCCATGGATAAAGAAATGACATAAAAACATCCATCCAGAAGGCTATGCAAAGTCTGACAATTTTTTTTTTCTTTTCAAAATCTTTTTTGATTTACAAATATTTTCCTGACTTTTCAAATGAAGCAACTAGTATGAATAGAATATATATATATGGAAAAAAGGGATAATGAAAATAGGGGCCTATTCAAAATCAAACCAAACAGAATTTATTTTGTTATTTTTGTCAAATGAGTATTAATTCCTACCTAACACTATAATTACTAAGATTCTTACTACTGGTTTTGTGTAAATAAAGGAATACATTAAAAAGTATCACAATAATGTGAATATACTACTAAAATTGGGATTGGAATGGAGTGCGGAAATCAAGGTAGTGGCAAATACACTTTCTTTGCACTAATAGCTGAATAAATCATTCTGTTACCTGTGGTTGTTTCTCCCATATGCAAGTTCTTATTGTTTACATATTAGAAACCCCAAGGTAGGATTCACCTTTTAAAAAAATTCTTCTTCTTAAAAACAACCACAACAACAAAAATGGAACACATGTGCAGAGTGCAGAATGTGCAGGTTTGTTACATAGGTATATGCGTGCCTTGGTGGTGTGCTGCACCTATTAACTCGTCCTCTAAGTTCCCTCCTCTCACCCTCCACCCCCAACAGGCCCTGGGGTATGATGTTTCCCTCTCTGTGTCCATATGTTCTCAATGATCAACTCCCACTCTGAGTAAGAATTTGCAGAGTTTGGTTTTCTGTTCCTATGTTAGTTTGCTGAGAATGACGGCTTCCAGCTGCATCCAGGTCCCTGGAAAGGACATGATCTCATTCCTTTGACTGCATAGTATTCCACGGTGTATATGTACCATATTTTCTTTATCCAGTCTATCACTGATGGGCATTTGGGTTAGTTCCACATACTTGCTATTGTAAATAGTGCTGCAATAAAATTACGTGTGCATATGTCTTCATAGTAGGATGATTTATATTCTTTTGGGTATATACTCAGTAATGGGATTTTTGGTCCTATATCCTTGAGGAATTGTCATACTGTCTTTTGCAATGGCTAAACTAATTTACATTCCCACCAAAAGTTTAAAAGCATTCTGTTTTACTCCACAGCCTCACCAGCATCTACTGCGTTTTGAATTTTTAATAATCGCCATTTTGACTGGCGTGAGATGGTATCTCACTGTGGTTTTCATTTTGCATTTCTCTGATGATTAGTGATGTTGAGCATTTTTTCATGTTTATTGGCCATGTAAATGTCTTCTTTTGCATAGTTCTGTAATATCCTTTGCCCACTTTTTGGTGGGTTGTTTTTTCTTGTAAATAAGTTTATGTTCCTTGTAAATTGTGGATAAAGACCTTTGTCAGATGGGTAGATTGCAAAAGCTTTCTCGCATTCTGTAGGTTGCCTGTTCACTCTGATGCCATTTCCTTTTGCTGTGCAGAAGCTCTTTAGTTTAATTAGATCCCGTTTGTCAATTTTGGCTTTTGTTGCAATTGCTTTGGCTATTTTGTCATGAAGTCGTTGCCCATGCCTATGTCGTGAATGGTATTGCCTAAGGTTTCATCTAGAGTTTTTATGATTTTGGGTTTTACCTTCAAGTCTTTAGTCCATTTAGAGTTAATTTTCATATAAGATGTAAGGAAAAGGTCCAGTTTCAGTTTTCTGCATATGGCTAGCCAGTTTCCTAGCACCATTTACTGAATAGGAGATGCTTTCCCCATTGCTTATTTTTGTCAGGTTTGTCAAAGATCAGATGATTGTAGATGTGTAGTGTTATTTCTGAGCTCTCTGTTTTGCTCCATTGGTCTAAATGTTTGTTTTAGTGCCAGTACCATGCTGTTTGGTTACTATAGCCTGGTAGTATAGTTTGAGGTCAGGTAGCGTGATGCCTCCAGCTGTGTTCTTTTTGGTTAAGATTGTTGCAGCTATACGAGGTCTTCTTTGATTTCATATGAAATTTAAAATAGATTTTTTTTTTCTAACTATGTGGAGAATGTGAATGGTAGTTTGATGGGAATAGCATTGAATCTATAAATTTATTTGGGTAGTACTGCCGTTTTCTCGATATTAATTATTCCTGCCCATGAGGATGGATTGTTTTGCCATTTGTTTCTGTCCTCTTTTATTTCATTGAGCATTGGTTTGTAGTTCTCCTTGAGGAGACCATTCACCTTCCTTTTTAGCTGCATTCCTAGGGTTTTTGTTTTCTTTGGAGTGACTGTGAATGGGAATTCATTTATTCTACATGCCTATTGTTGGTGTAAAGGAATGCTTGTGGTTTTTGCACATTGATTTTGTATCCTGAGACTTTTCTGGGGCTGATTATCTGTTCAACAAGTTTCGGGTTGAGATGGCAGGGTTTTCTAAATATAAAATCATGTTGTCTGCCTAGAAAGACAACTTGACTTCCTCTCTTTCTATTTGAAATAACCTTTACTTCTTTCTCTTTCCTGATTGCCGTGGCCAGAACCTCCAATACTATGTTGAATGCAAGTGATGAAAGAGGACATCCTTATCTTATACCAGTTTTCAAAGGGAATGCTTCCAGCTTTTTCCCATTAAATATAATATTGGCTGTAGGTTTCATATAAATAGCTCTTATTATTTTGAGATATTGTCCATCAATACCCAGTATACTGAGAGTTTTTTTAACATGAAGGATGTTGAATTTTATCAAAAGCCTTCTCTACATCTATTGAGATAATCATGTGGTTTTTGTCTTTGGTTCTGTTTATGTGATGGATTACATTTATTGATTTGCGTATGTTGAACCAGCCTTGCATCCCAAGGATGAAGCCAACTTGATCAGTGGGAAAATTTGTTTATGTGATGCTGGATTCGGTTTGCCAGTATTTTATTGAGGATTTTCACATTGCTGTTCATCAGTGATATTGACCTGAAGTTTTCTTTTATTGTTGTATCTCTTCCTGGTTTTGGTATCAGGATGACGAGGGCTTCATAAAATGAGTTAGGGAGGAGTCCCTCATTTTCAATTGTTTGAAATCGTTTCAGAAGGAATGAGACCAGGTCCTCCTTGTATTTCTGGCAGAACTCAGCCCTGGTCCTTGGCTGTTTTTGGTTTTAGGAAATAATTACTTTCTCAATTTCAAAGCTTGTTATTGGTCTATTCAGGAACTCGACTTCTTCCTGGTTTAGTCTTGTTAAGGTTATGTATCCAGGAATTAATCCATTTCATCTAATTTTTCCAGTTTATTTGGGTAGAAGTGTTTATAATATTCTCTGATTCCTGTTTGTATTTGTGTGGCGTCAGGGGCATATCCCCTTTATCATTTTCATTGTGTCTGTTTGATTCTTCTCTCTCTTATTCTTTATTATTCTAGTAGTAGTCTAACTATTTTGTTAATTTTTTTCAAAAAACCAGCTCCTAGATTCATTGAGTTTTTTGAGAGTTTTTCCTGTCTGCATCTCCTTCAATTCTTCTCTTTTCTTAGTTATTTCTTGTCTTCTGCTGGTTTTTGGATTAGTTTCCTCTTGCCTTTCTAGCTCTTTTAATTGTAATCTTAGGATATTGATTTGAGATCTTTCTACCTTTCTGATGTGGACATTTAGTGCTAGAAATTTCCCTCTTAATACTGCTGTAGCTGTGTTCCAGGGATTCTGGTACATTGTCTCTTTGTTCTTATTGGTTTCAAAGAACTTCTTGATTTCATTATTTACCCAGGAGTCATTCAGGAGCAGCTTGCTCGATTTCCATGCAATTGTGTGGTTTTGAGTGAGTTTCTTAATCCTAAATTCTAATTTGATTTCAATGTGGTCTGAGAAACTGTTTGTTATGATTTCAGTTCTTTTGCATTTGCTAAGGAGTGTTTTACTTCCAATTATGTCATTGATTTTAGAGTAAGTGCCATGTGGCTTTGGGAAGAAAGTGTGTTCTTTTTACCTGGGGGTGGAGAGTTTTGTAGACATCTACTAGGTCTACTTGATCCACAGTTGAGTTCAAATCTTGAATATCCTTGTTATTTTCTGTCTCATTGATTTGTCTAGTAGTATCAGTGAGGTATTAAAGTCTTCACTATTGTTCTGTGGAAGTCTAAGTCTCCTTGTAAGTCTCTAAGAACTTGCTTTATGAATCTGGGTTCTCCTGTTTTGGGTGCATATTTAGAATAGTTAGCTGTTCTTGTTGAATTGTTCCCTTTACCATTATGTAATACCTTTCTTTGTCTTTTTGATCTTTGTTGGTTTAAGTCTATTTTGTCAGAGACTAGGATTGCAACCCCTGCTTTTTTGTTTTGTTTTGTTTTGTTTTCCATTTGCTTGGTGAATATTCCTCCATCCCTTTATTGCAAGTACAGTGGGTTTCCTGAATACAGTACATGTCTTGACTCATTCTCCAATTTGCCAGTCTGTGTTCTTTTAATTGGGCATTTAGCCCATTTGCACTTGAAGTTAGTATTGTTATGTGTGAATCTGATCCCATCATCATGATGCTATTTGGCTATTTTGCACACTAGTTGATGCAGCTTCTTCATAGTGTCATTGGTCTTTATATTTGGGTGTATTTTTACAGTGGCTGGTACTGTTTTTTTCTTTCCATATGCAGTGCTTCTTTCAGGAGTTCTAGCAGGGCAGGCCTTATGGTAACAAATCCTTCCAGCTTGTCTGGAAAGGATATTATTTCCCCTTCACTTATGAAGCTTAGTTTGGCTGGAAATGAAATTCTGGGTTGAAAATTCTTTTCTTTAAGAATGTTGAACATTGCCACTCTAAATTCTTCTGGCTTGTAGAGTTTCTGCTGAGAGGTCCACTGTTAGTCTGACTGGCTTCCCTTTGTAGGTGACCTGGCCTTTTTCTCTGGCTGAACTTAGCAGTTTTTCTTTCATTTCGACCGTGGAGAATCTGATGATTATGTGCCTTGGGGTTGCTCTTCTTGTAGAGCATTTTAATGGTGCTCTCTGTATTTGCTGAATTTGCTTGTTAGCTTGTCTTGCTTGGTTGGGGAAGTTTCCCCGGATAATATCCTGGAGTGTGTTTCCATTCTCCCCATCTTCTTCTGGTGCTCCAATCAAGCGTAGGTTTGTTCCACTGTGAAGTTTCATATATCTTGGAGTCTTTCCTCATTCCTTTTCATTCTTTTTTCTCTATTCTTTTCTACATGTCTTATTTCAGTAAAGTGGTCTTCAAACTCTGATGTCCTTTCTTCCACTTGGTCAATTAGGTTGTTGATACTTGTGTATGCTTCACAAAGTTCTTGCTCTATGTTTTTCAGCTCCATCAGATCATTTATGTTCCTCTCTAAACTGGTTATTCTAGTTAGCAGTTCCTCTAACCATTTCTCAAGGTTCTCAGCTTCTATGTATTGTGTTAGAACATGCTACTTTAGCTCAGCATAGTTTTTTATTACCCATCTTTGGAAGCATACTTCTGTCAATCTGTCCATCTGATCCTCCATCCAGTTCTGGTCCCTTGATGGAGCGATGTTATGATCATTTGAAGGAGAAGAAGAACTCTGGCCTTTTGGGTTTGCAGCATTTTTTTGACGATTCTTTCTCATCTTCATGAGTTTGTCTAGTTTCGGTCTTTGAGGCTGCTGACACTTGGATGGGGATTTTGTGGGGGCCTTTTTTGTGTTTGTTTTTGATCCTCTTGCTGCTTTCTGCTAGTTTTTCTTTCACTAGTCAGGTCCCTCTCTTTTAGGGCTGCTGCACTTTGCTGGGGCTTCACTTCAGGCCCTTTTCATTTCATTCACTCCCATGCCTGGAAATGTCACTTAAGGAAGCTGGAGAATAGTCAAGATGGGTGCCTCCTCCTTCTTTTTGGACCTCTGACCCCATGGGGCACCAACCTGATGCCAGGAAGATCCCTCCTGTATAGGGTGCCTGACAACCCCTGTTGGGGGGTCTCATCCAGTTGAGTGGCACAGGGAACAGGACCCATTTAATGAAGCACTTTGTCCATTGGTGGAGATCATGTGCTTCGCTGAGGGGAAACCCACTTATCTGGGCACCCAGATCCCTCAGAACTACCAGGAGGTGAGGCTAATTCTGCTGGTTTGCAGAAATTGCAGTCAACCTTACTCCTATGGGCTCAGGTCCAGGGAGATCTGAATTCTGTCCCTGAGCCTCTGGCTGGGGTTATTGGAGATTTTGCAGGGAAGCCCCACCCACAGAGGAAGGACGGGTCAGGCTTAGACCTGAAGAGGCACTCTGGACACTGCCTAACATAGCAAGTATGTCAGGCTGTGGGGACAAGTCTTGGGACCGAGCCATCCAGCTTCCCTGGCCCCAGCAGGAGCAAAGTGCAAGCTGCAGCTATAGAAATGGGTGCTGCCCTACCCGGAGAGCTTAGTGTGTTAGGCCATTATGGGTCCCAGTACAGCCTGCTGCCTCTCCCCAAGGAGCTCAAATGGCTTAGAGCAGGCAGCCGCAGTAGGTGCTGGTCACTCCTCCCTTTGGGATTTAGGTAGGCTTAAGCAGATTCTAGCTGACAAGTTGTAAGAATCTGCACGCTCCTGGGTTGGGACGCTAGAACACAGTGGTGTGGGTTCACAGGTGGGATCTTCTGATCCATGAGTTGCACAGTTCTATGGAAAAAGTACAGCTTCCCCTGCTGAGTAGCATGCTCACTCACTGCCTCCCTTGGCTAGGGGTAGGGAGTTCCCCTTCCACTTGTGGCTCTCAGGTGGATCACCATACCGCACTGTTTTGCTTTCTCTCTGTGAGTCACACGAGCCTTTTAGTCAATTTTGATGAGAGAACTTAGATATTTTGGTTGCCAGTTATGTTTTATTTTGATGGGAGACTTGAAATGCTTCTACTCAGCCATCTTGGCCCCACCCCTGTGTGTCAGATTCATCTTTTTTATATCTCTATAAAAATGATTTTTAAAATTACAACTGTCATGATCCAAAGAAAGGAATTTATTAAAAACAAAAACAAAAATATTGTGAATCTTTTGAAAAAACTTGAATCTCCAGTAGCAACAATTCTTGGTTGAGTATTTCTGTCTGTCTTTGAAGCATTCTTATTTGACAGGCACAGAAAGAACATGCAAATAAGAAGATGCTGTTATAAGGCAGCAGGTTCTGAGGATCAGATAGGTGAGAGCAGTAAACAATAGCTACAGGTTGCATAAAAGACCACTGAAGAGTCTTCATGGAAAAGGTGCAGTTATGTTGGTCTCCAAGACATGATAAAATTTAGACCTGAATAAGATAAGGTAGGAAGTATTTCAAATAAGTCTGTTGTGATAGATATTGATTAGGAAAATAATGTGAAATCAATGTTCCTATAACAAAGGATTGGTGGAAAGCAGAAACAAAACATATGGTCACCGTCCAATTATATTTTCTCTAGAAAACTTTGCTGGGTATAGTGGCTCACGCCTATAATCCTAGAACTTTGGGAGGCCGAGGAGGGTGGATCACGAGGTCAGGAGTTTGAGACCAATCTGGCCAATGTGGTGAAACCCCATCTCTACTAAAAATACAAAAAAAAAAAAAAAAATTAGCTGAGTGTGCTGGCAGGCACCTGTAATCCCAGGTACTTGGGAGGCTGAGGCAGGAGAATCACTTGAACACGGGAGGCAGAGGTTGCAGTGAGCCAAGATCATGTCACTGCACTCTAGCCCCAGCAACAGTGCAAGATTCCATCTCAAAAATAAAAAAAAAAAAAGAAAAGAAAAAGAAAGAAAGCTTTGTGTAATTCTGTGGAATTATTCTATCTGGTACAAATAAGATTCAGAAGAAATTCATAAAATGCTTTTAAGGTCTGATATTCTTCATATCAGGTTAACCTTGTTAAGCAACTTTATTATTTTATGCCTTGTCATCATATAATGATGCATAACACATTTCTACTTATATTTTAAGTGATACTTTCTTACTTTGGCCACATTGTCACTATTTCCTAGTCAATGAAAATTAGTTCCTTTGTGTGAAAGTCAAACAAGCCAGTTTTCAAAAAGATTATTAAAGTGCATTCCTTCAGAAGATTCATTAAAAATGGCTTGCTTCAGTAATACTGTTTTCAGTTCAATATTAGTGACTATTTAGCACACAGAAATTTAAACCAGAAGAAATCTGTGGATAAAAATACATAACTAGAATATAGTGAACTGTGCTCCCAAATATCTTGTATTTTCAGTAAAGTTAACCAAGAAATTGACAGATCTATGATGAGATCCCTGTAGAGGCAAGTTTGAAGATGTTTCAGATGTTTTGATGTCAAGCTATTAAGTATTTGATAATCAACATTCCTGAATTAACACATTTGGCATCCTACTTAATTGCTATCTTATACAAACTTAGAACTTACATTTGTGTGTGTGTGTGTGTGTGTGTGTATATATATATGTGTGTGTGTGTGTGTGTATATATATATATATGTGTGTGTGTGTATATATATACATATATACACACACACACACACACACACAAACTTATGTCTTAGAAACTTCTAGAACTTTCTAAAATATATGTCATGATGTTACATGATGTTAAACCAATGTAACAGTGTTATCTATAGCATGATACATCATGTTATGAAATGAGAAATACGTATCCAACTGAGCAGCCTCCAAATAATATTCTTTTATAATCTATATCTTTATTTAAAGAAAAATCATCAGAAAGGAAAAGACCTAAACCTAGATATATTTTTAATTTTTAAAAAATTACTATTGCATATTAACCTGGATATTTTAGCTTCTACACCCTACTGTCTCTCATTGAGTTTCTCAGGACTACATTCTGGACTGCTGAGCACTAAAAGCCTTACATTTTGATTTGTAAGTCTCTCATGAAATCGCTCTATCCTGCTGACTAGGCTCAGGATACAGCAATGTCATGGAATCAAGACTACCCCTGAGGCTGCCACTGTAAAATTCAGCAATCTTGTGATACCCTCTATAATGGTTCATAAAGGCCAAGGTAATGACTGTCTACAAAATTTAGTGACATAGGCCTTCTTAGCTACAGTCTATACACACATTTTCCCCAAAATAAATTCATGGGAAGTTTTGATTTTAGTCCCAAAAACTAGAGAGCTTAAAACTCCTCACTCCCATAAAGAAAATTCTGATTTGATTTGATTTGATTTGATTTGATTTGATTTGATTTGATTTAACTACATTGAGATACCATCTTACACCAGTTAGAATGGTGATCATTAAAAAATCTAGAGACAACAGATGCTTGAGAGGATGTGGAGAAATAGGAACACTTTTACACTGTTGGTGGGAGTGTAAACTAGTTCAACCATTGTGGAAGACAGTGTGGCGATTCCTCAAGGACCTGGAAATAGACATTCCATTCGACCCAGCAATCCCATTACTGGGTATATATCCAAAGGATTATAAATCGTTCTACTATAAGGACACATGCACAAGAATGTTC